>CAUYSK010124969.1:0-46711 GCA_963575035.1 Avahi laniger | reverse complement strand
GAGTAGCTGGGACTACAGTCATGCGCCACCATGCCCGGCTAATTTTTTCTATATATTTTTAGTTGTCCAGATAATTTCTCTCTATTTTTAGTAGAGACGAGGTCTCGCTCTTGCTCAGGCTGGTTTCGAACTCCTGAGCTCAAACAATCCGCCCGCCTCGGCCTCCCAGAGTGCTAGGATTGCAGGTGTGAGCCACCGCGCCCGACCTCAACCCCTTAATTTTAATAGAGAGAAATATAGGCACAGGGAAATCAAGTCTTGCAGCTACTCGCAGAGTTGATATCAGAAACCGGGTATACTTACCCAATAGCCCTCCACAGGTGGGCCCACCCAGGGAACACTCAGACATGTGTTATAAATGGGAATGCTTCGGGTTGTCACAATGACTGGGGATTGCTAGTGGCATTTAGTACCTAGAGGCTATGGATGCTAAAAGTGCTGTGCTTCCAGAGGGTATCCCACACAATAAATAACTGTCTTACCTCAAACGCCACTAGTTCAACTCCCCCTACCACATACACACACTGAGAAACAGCTACCCCGGTACAACTTAATGCCAATTTGGCTGATTAAAGGCACAATGTGATACCAAAGAAAATTTGACACCAGCAAGAAAAAAAGACCATTTATTTTTTGCCATTGATACTTTTAGAAATCAAATTTTATTCCTACTGATAGTTGTTTCATGTTTATATTAAACTTTACCTGGATTTTCTAGTCAAACATCAAATGGAAGAATCGTGACGTCCTGTAGTATGTTGAAGAAATCTTGAGATTAAAAATATTTCACATGAAACCTATGTTGGCATAAGCTGTGAACCCAAATTAGAATGAACTGAACTAATTTACTAAGGAGCAAAAGCTCTTGCCTCCAATAAACAAACAAAAACAAACAAAATTTTAAAAAACCAACATAGTGAACTCATTTGACTTGAAAGTGAAACTCCTTTTGTTTTCCAAACTCAGCAAACCGGAAGGGAAAAAAGAACCACGATATACTCAATATTTGATTCTGTTTAAGACCATCTCAATGAACAATAATATATGTCAAAGAGCTGTGGTTAACTGAAATCCATGACTCTCCTGTACATTGTAGACCTTCTGTACTCTTAAGAATAATATAGCTGTGGAATTTTGCTCTCATCTTACCAACCAGTGTTCAGAAGATACACTTTATTTTAGAGGAAAATATATGAAAACAGAGAACACACAAAATGTTGTAGAATACCCTTTGTGGTCCTGAAATGCTGTGGAATGTCTATTAATTTAACTCTCAGCTGAGTACTTGCTATGTGCCAGACTCTGTCTAACACTGTGGTAAGTACTAGAAATAAAGTGCCTTGATTTAGGTAAGACATTTGATAGAATCTCATGATATCATGGACAAAATGTAGAAATTTATGGATGGCATTCAAGAAGGATTGAGTGAATTTGTAATCAATTAGATAATGATACGAAAAAGGTTTGATGCAATGGGTAAACATCAACTGGGGTGGAAATTTCTAGAGTCATATCCATCCTTGGTCACTTCTCTTCAGCACTTTTACTAGCAATTTGAGTGAAGATACAAAGACATTTTAAAATCCAGTATTACGAAGAGTAAAACTCAGAAAGACTATATCCCCATTGTGAGACTATAGGCTGGAACGGGCTGGAATGATGTGCTCAATAAGCAAGATGAAATTTAAAAGGAATAAATTCAATATATATTTCCATATTTAGTTCAAATAATTCAATTATGCAAATTCAAAATGGGAGAAGATGATGCAGTGTGTGTGGGTCTAAAAATTTAGGAATTTTATTTCCATAGAAGATCAACTTGAATAGTTTGATGTGGCCCCTAAAACCCAACTTGAACTTGAGCCCTGTTAAAAGAAGCAAAATATCAAGATCACTGATTAGCAACCCTTTTTATCTGCACACAAACATAGCTAAGGCGATTAGGAACAGTGACTAACCATGGCCATATATTTATTTTAAAAGTATATCATAAGGGAATGGGGAAAATTGAGGCAGGCCCGTGGGCAAATGGAGTTTTATTTTATTTTATTTTTTGAGACAGGCTCTCACTCTGTCACCCAGGCTAGAGTACAGTGACACAATCATAGCTCTCTGCAGCCTCCAACTCCTGGGCTCAATTGATCCTCCCACCTCCCACCTCAGTCTCCAGAGTAACTGGGACTACAGATGCCTGCCACCATGTTCGGCTAATTTTTTTTTAGAGACAGGGTCTCACTATGTTGCCCAGGCCAGTCTCAAGCTCCTGGCCTCAAACAATCCTCCCACCTTGGCCTCCCACAGTGCTAGGATTAGAGGAGTGAGCCACTGCACCCAGCTGGCAAGTGAAGCTTTAAAGAATTGCTTGGATGACTGATTCTTGAACTCTCCCTCATTCTTCTCTAGATCCAGGTTAGCAAATGTCCCTTGATACTTTAGTTCTGGTCACTACATTTTAAGAAGAATATTGACAACTGAAGTAAATTCTGGGGAGAGAAATTAGGGTAGGTGAGACACCCGGAAATTCATAAAATGAGAATTAGAAGAAAATGTTTAGCTTTAAAAAGAAAAAAAAAAAAGATTTGAGAAGATTCACAAAACAGCATATCATGGTGGCTCACAGCCCAAGCTCTGGGCTCAAGGAAATCTGGCTCAAATCCAGCTCTACCAGCTCATGACTATGAGTTGTGGCCAGATAAAAATAGGAAAAGATGCAGGATTAAACAGAATATTTAAGGAATCCACAGCTCAGTTAGGGGTTAAAAGAGTTTAGTTGCCATATGAGTGGGGCTACAGATTTTCAGTTATCCAAATTAGGTGGCTAAAACTTTGTAAGGGAGAGATATGGCCTTGGGGTCTCCCATGAACAAAGTGGCTATAAAAGAAGGGGCTCCCTGTGTACTGTGTGACTAAGATAGAACCATTCAGGAAGCATGAAGCTCTTAAATCCTATCTCTTGGTCTTGAATCTCTAATAACAAACACATCCTGAGGGCAAAAGCCACTTTCTGACTTCAGTTCGATCCACTTGATATGGTAAATTTGCTACCTTTATTTGAGTAAGTGATTTTTCAACCCTGGGGAGAATTTAGAATGATATAATGAAGTAAATAACCATAGTAGCAATGCTTTTGTATAAATTAAAAATAATCTCTTTGTAATGATTAAGAGAATCTAGCATTTTAGGAAATCTGTCAGATTAGCCTCGAGCAATTGGTTTTGACTTATAATTTCAGATAGAAAAATATAAGAGAATTTCACATGTGTATTAACGGTATTGAAATGTTTACAAGAACTCAAGATTCAACAAACTTATAGGCTTTAATTTTTTATCTTCACCAGAGTCATTTAACTAACTGGTAGAATTTTGTTTGTTAGGATTATACTTATGTCTCGTCAGGTATTTGAAGGGCTTGAAAAGTTCAAATATATTAAATTTATGAATGTAGTTTAAAAAGGGGAATTAAATAAGTCTATAAATGGGATTAATTGTTTAAAGTGAATTTAATCTGTTTGAATTGTGTTGACTATTAATCAAAGAAGAAATGAAAGTAATTGCTCCTATTTTATACAGCAATTACAAGATTTATAAATAGCATAACATAATATTCATAAATTGTATTTAATACTTTATAGAAAATTAAATATGCAAGTTTAGAAATTGCATATTAATATAAAACACAACTAACTATAGTCCAGGAGACCCCTAGGTCATTAACAAACTTAGATTGACATACTTCTTTTTTTTTTGTAGAGATGGGGTCTTGCTCTATTGCCCATGCTAGAATACAGTGGTGCAGTCATAGCTCACTGCAACCTTGAACTCCTACGCTCAAGCAATACACCTGCCTCAGCCTCCTGAGTAGCTGGAATTACAGGCATGAGCCACCACTCCCAGCCCAACATGCCTCTTGGTATCTCACCTTGGAATGAGCTTCAGTTACCTCACCTGGAAAATTTCCAGAGTTTTTGTGAAGAAGATTAAATGAGATAATATATCTAAATTACTTAACTAAGTATCTATCATAAAGTTTCACTTGACAGATCAGTCTATATATAAATGTCTTCAAAGATATAGATTTCAATATGCAGATTCACTGTCAGGTGGAAGAGGAACCTAAAGCATCCTGTAATGACCTGGAAAATGAAGCTGGTAGCTGCATGACAATGAATAGTATAACAATACACAGATTCTGGGTACTTAACTATGTTCCAGGCACTGTAGTGGTTGACATACATTATTTTGTTTATTCTTCACAATCGACTGGTATCATCGGAGTTGTATCAGAGAAGCAGAACCACTGTGAGTAATATAAGGTTTATTCTAGGGATTAGACCTGACGAAATAGCGGGAGCTATAATGTTTATGTATTGCTCTTGTTTCTGCATCTGGTGTTTGGGCTGAAGTCAGCCTCTCCAGCTGGGAAGAGAAGATGGACGTAAAGTGGGAGAGAACAAGAAGGAGCTGAAACCCACATCTGTCTCTCATCAGATCTCATATTGGTCACATTGGTATCATACTGGAACCTTAGTCAATCTCTCATCATCTCTAAGCCTCCAACTTCGAAGATGCTGGTGACCTGCAGAAGAGCTGGTACACTTGGCCATGCAACTTCACAGCCCAGGATTCGGAGATGCTGAAGGAGAAGAGCCGGCTGGGGCTGGAGGAGCTGCAGGACCAGGTGCTGCCCCCCAGGAATAATGCAAACGAGAAGGTCTTTGCTGATGTAGGGGAACTGCAACCGCATGGGCCCTATATCCTCCTTCCTGCCTTCCTTCTGCCCTCCAATTTCTCCTGTAGCCAACCCTAATCCAGGACCAACCAAGGAAGAGAATTCTGAGAGTCTTAGTCCCACTTAGCTAAATTGATACAATGCAAAGCTACCACTGTACTGTTATCCCCATTTTACAGAGAAACAAATTAGCTTAGAAAGTTAAATAACTTGCACAAGGGCACACAGATGGTAAGTGGGACAGCAGGAACATGAACAAAGGCAAAGGCAGCCTTGGCTTAGAACCAAGATCTTTTTTTTTTTTTTTTGAGATGGAGTCTTTGTCTGTTGCTCAGGGTAGATTGCAATAGCATCTTCATAGCTCACTGCAACCTCAAACTCCTGGGCTCAAGCGATCCTCTTGCCTCAGCCTCCTGAGTAGCTGGGACTATAGGCATGCACCACCATGCCCGGATAATTTTTCTATTTTTTGTAGAGATGGGGTCTCACTCTTACTTAGGCTGGTCTTGAACTCCTGAGCTCAAGCAATCTTCCTGCCTCAGCCTCCCAAAGTGCTAGGTTTACAGGCATGAGCCACTACGCCTAGCCAGAATTACGATCTTAACCACTGCCCTCTACTGCCTCTACCCTAATGTGTCAAAATAATAGTAAAGTGGGTTTCAGCTCAATGGAAAAATGACCTGTTCAGCAGTAGAAGCTTGCTCACAGTGGAACAAGCTGCCTTGCAAAACCAGGGTTCCCTGTCCTAATGATGTTGAAACACAGGCTGGGTGGCCATCTGTCAGAGACGGCCACACACAAGGGTACCCACTGGGAGGGAGAATGAACTAGGTGGGTACTAACGGCACTTTCAACTCCCAGATGCTGTTTCTAGAGTACACAGTTCAGGGCAAGGGTTGGAATTCAGGATGCATAAGGAACATAACAGAAGGGACAGAGAAAAAGACAGAAGCACACAAGAGTGGGCTGGAAAGAGGCTTAGCCAAGCTGTGCACAATAGTGTCAAAATCCACTGTGAGAAAAATTAAAATTAGACCTGTTTCACACACATAATCAACTTTTTTGCCATGTTTTTTTTTCCATTAATTGATTTGATCTCACTGAATTGACAGGCCACTTTATTTTGTTTGTTTGGTTAGTTGGGTTTCTTTTTTGTTGTTGTTCTTAGAGACAGGATCTCTTTTGTTGCCCAGGCTGATCTCGAACTCCTGGCCTCAAGTGATCTTCCCATAACTGGCCATGTTTGCTGTATAGTCATGATCTTTAAAACACCTGGGGAAAGACTGCAAATTCAGGCACACTATATACCAACTCTTTTTTTTTTTTTTTGCTCAAACTATAAAAAGCATACACCAACTCTTTAAAATGAAAGTCTAATCAATTGATGGCATGACAAAAAGTTTGAAGTAAGTATCCAAATATTTCACAGAACTGCTTAGAAAAGAATTTTCACATTTGAATCTCTGCCAACATAAACACATAATAATGAACATTATGTCTTGGTTACAGTTTAAAAAATTAAAGAAAAAAGACAGTGACTACTCCAATGTTTCTGTAGCAGATGCACTCTAATGACATCTTTCCAAAACAGATATTTACAATAATTTTCTTTTTCTCCCCTCAAATGCTACACAAGCTGGTTAACCAACTACACAAATGGAAGGTCATGGAAAGTCGACACAAAGGTATTAGATGTGATCCTTCTAAACCTTGGATTCCTAATCTATAAAATGGAGTTAACATTAGCACATACCTCATAGAGTTGTCTGAGGATTCAGTGAACTAATACATGTAAAGCACTTAGAACGATGCCTGGGATATAATATGTACTCAAATGTAAGCGGGCATCGTCATCATCCTCCTCATCACGAGGTTCTCTAGAGCTCATAGCACAAAGATGACTTGCTTAAAGGCAGGCAGTTAGAAATTCACTATGAAAGACAATTCCGTTAAAGCACTATGAAAGCAAAGATCTTATCTGATTTTTTTCCACTGTATCCACAGCACCTTAGTGTCTAGAATATATTTTATTTGTTGAATATATCCAGTCACAAATAAGGTAATGAATATAATGCACCTACTAGAGTTCCTAACACACAGTAAGTGCTCAATGGTAGTGATGACTGTGGCGGTTATAGTAGATTTTATGACAGTATGTCTTTTGAGACTGAAAACAAGAATCACTGGGTACCTTCTTTCACTTTCTAGCTCAAATCTTTTTAATTTTTTTCAACCACTGTTCAACAACTCAAGGCCAAGGAGAAACTCACAGATAAGTTACTTACATGATTTCTAAAATTGCAGAATATGTAATTGTTTTGCATATATTTTAAAACGGTATTAACTTACAATTATCTTAAGTAATGCTTTTTAAAATTTTTTATTTTTACTTTCCTTGAGTCCAACACAAGGATTGGAGTTAGATTAAAATTTTAAAAAATTAAGCAAAATGATCAGGGGGAAGGGAAAATGAGGTTAGAAAAATATAGATGAAGCAAGGAGTTAGGTTACAACCTCCCAAGATACCTTGTAAGAATCTTTCCACTTACTCGAGGGCCACAAATTTAGCAGGTAAAGAGTAAAACACGATCCATCATATACTTCACAGGGTCATACAGTGAAAGAACTGCAAGAAAAGAACAATTATTCTTAGTAATGAAACATGAGAGAAAGTTCTCCCTATACAGAGGATGCTGAAATGAAATTAATCTTTTCAATGGCATCTTTATAGGGAAGTCAATAGTTTATGGGACTATCCTTTACGATATTGTGCTGTGTAGACCTAAGGTATTAATACAATGCTAAAGCACAGTCCAATAAAAGCAACTCTACAAAGAGCTAAAATGATACAGTTCAAATATAAATCTTTCCAGTAGTCTCCCCTAGTCCTGGGTTAACAGGGCACTGTAAGGAATGGCCAGATAGGATGTCTTTCCTTAAGCGGTATTGTTCACATACAAGCTCAGGTAGAGCTGTACGTGGGTGGGATGATCTGAGTGGCAGACAAGTGCAGACACATGGTCTTCAGTGGTCAGCTCATCAGAAGATAGAGGTGACAGCAGCTTGTGAAAATTGAGGTGCTTCATGATATCAAAAAAATGTTTCACATTTACGAAACATTTTCTTGTGCTGGGTGTTAGTCCAAGGGTTTTAGAAATATAAGCTTTTTTTTTTTTCTTTGAGAAAGGGTCTCACTCTGTCACCCAGGCTAGAATGCAGTGGCATCATAGCTCACTGCAACCTCAAACTCCTGGGCTCAAACGATCCTCCCACCTCAGCATCCCAAGTAGCTGGGACTAGAGGTGCGTGCCACCATGCCTGGCTAATTTTTCTATTTTTAGTAGAGATGGGATCTCGCTCTTGCTCAGGCTGGTCTTGAACTCCTGAGCTCAAGCGATCCTCCCACCTGGGCCTCCCGGAGTGCTAGGATTACAGGTGTGAGCCACCGCGCCCGGCCAGAAATATTTAATATCAGCTGTTAAATCCTACAACAACTCCATGGAGAGAGTACTATTATTCAATTCCCCATTTTACAGATGAAGAGACTGAAAAGGTAAGGTAAATACTTGCCCAACATTACCAAGCTAATACGTGACATTACAAAGAATTGGTCATAGGCAGCCCATATATATAAGGTCTATATCACTTGAGGCAAAATAGGACCCTCCCACCCCACTGCCCCCACTGCCTGGCACTTGGTCAAGTGGTTTAGGCCTCCAAGGTCAATGCAAGACCTACTTACCCCAAAGCATCACCACTAGGGTAACATCTGCATCAATCTTTGACTCCATTTTTCATTTCAAGAAAATTTGCATGCACTTCAGGGGAAGCAATACAATTGCTGCAGATCTTAGAAAATGATCTCTGCCTCTAAGAGGTAGAATGGGATCCCCACACAGTTCAGAGACTGCAAAATCACAAGGCCTGTCAAATTAGTGTCCCAGACAGGAAATTAGAGAAAAAAGACCTAGATGAGTGAGAGCTATTGCATCAGGAGTCTCCATGTAGAAGGCAGGGGCAGGGTGGCGCTCCAGGTGGGCTGAAAGAGAAGGAAAGAAGGAAAGAAAAAAAGAGGAGCAGAGAGGGCCACCTTGGCAGGAGGGAATATGCTGAGCAAAGGCTACCAAAATCATATATGGCATGGTGCCAGGTACTGTTCTAAGTGCTTTGCACACATTAATATATATTCACCCCCACCACACACAAAGTGGGGATTCTTATTATTCATCTTTCATGTGAAGAAAATAAGCACAGATGATTAAGCAACTTGACCAAGGTCACACAGCTAGCTAATGATAGGTAATCTGTCTCGAGAGTCAGTGATCCTAATAACTATACTGTACTGTTTCTCCAGAAGGAAATCTTCCTGAAGTGGAGTAGGCAGAGATGGTGATGAAAAGGTAGGTAAAGGTAAAACAGTGGAGAGCCTTGGAGGCTAGATTAAGGAGTTGCTAATCATGGATGTTGTAAGTGGCTGAAAGTCAAGCCTTAGGAGAGCCTCAGGCCAGGAGTTCCCCAATATGGGTCCCCTGTTATTGGATCATGGGGTCAAGGAAACTATTATCATATAACAAACCATCCCCAGAATTGGTGGCTTAAAACAATAACCATTTATTTGTTCACAATTCTGCAATTTGACTGGATACTGGCAGGTATGACATGTCTCTGCTCCACATTATGTCATCTGGGATCAACATATGGCTACATTGAACTGGGAGCTTGGCTGAAGCTGGAACATCCAAAATGGCCTCACTCATGTCTGGTGCCTCCACCTGGGTGGCAAGACTGATGGTCACCTGAGTCCTTCCCCATCTGATCTCTCTCTCCCTCCATGTGATCATTCATCATTCAGATGTCTAGCCCAAGCTTCTTTATTAATTGCTGGCTTCCAAGAGAGTGATAGCTGAAGCTGCCAAGTCTCTTAAGGCCTAGGCTTGGAGTTGGTATAGCATCATTTCTGCCGTATTCTATTGGCAAAGCAAGTCCCAAGGTCAGGCCATTTTTAAGGGGAAGGAAATAGATAGACCTCACTACTTGATGGGAGGTGTAGCAGGCACATCCACGGATGGGAGGAATTGTTAGCATCCGTCTTTGCAAACAATCCACCTCAGGGACCAATGCCACCAGAGGTCTCTGGTTTTATTGCTCTTGTTCTCTCACTCTCTAAAGCTCTGTCATAAATGGCATTCTCAATGTCATTGAGACATTGTCAATGTGATCCCCACATTCTCTGAAGGACATCATATCAACATTCCCTATGCACATACTCTTATCCAAATGATTTGTGGGCTAAGGAGCGAGTACATCCAGGCTGTCACCAGAGGAAGTCATTTCAGGTGTCTCAGTTGTCCCATGGGAGAGCTTGGCTCAGGTCAAAGAGAGCCAGTGCACTAAAGGCCACCAAGTACGTCATGGCTTGAGGTGATGGTGCACTGCTAGGACTCTGATTTTACTCAAGGGCATGGATGTGTAAACTACTGCCCTCTGGGAAACTCCTGCCACTTGCTCTTTTTGTAGATAGAGTTTTATTTGAGCACAGCCATGCTCATTCATTTAAGTACTGTCTATGGCTGTTTTAGCACTCAAACAGCAGAGTTGGATAGTAGCGACAGAGACTGCATGGCCCATGACAACTAAAATATGTATTGTCTGGCACTTTATAAAAAAAGTTTGCCAACCGTGGCATTAGGGATAATGGTTAATAATGGTACTCTTTCTCATACTTATTTTATTTCCGGAAATTACATTGACCCCAGAACTCACATTTTAACTGGTAGTAATCGGCAGTTCTTGGGCCAATCCATACAATTCCTTGAAGAGGCAAAAGAATGTAGAGTTTCAGTAATAAAATTTTAAGGTGCAAATCTACAGGATGCTTTCAAAGTAAAACCAATTTTTGTTCCTTAGCACTTTTGGAACCTATTCTCAAGCCTTCGCTGGCATACTCTCTCCATGCAAACCTCACATTCTTCCCAAGGCAGAGAGTTGCTGTAGGTTTTGTATGCTCAGAGATTTTGTTTTTTTAATCATTCAATAGGAAAATTGGTCATCCTCAGTGGATAATCATTTTGCCAATTCACAATCAAGAGAAGCCAAATTAAATTCTGCCAACCTAATAGTACTTGAACTTTTTGAAAAGTTCAAGGTAATTATAGAGGCCTGCCCTTTTGCCTTCAATTGCTTGTGTACATGAAAGACTCTTTAAAAATACCTAATTTTAAAAAACCATTTAATAACATGAAATTGTGTTGTTCATGAGAAATTATTTGGAGCATGTTTTCATATGCAAAATAAAAACAAAAGATGAAATTCAACATCCTGTTTTCCTGGAACCCTTGAAGTTCTGTTCCCATGCCTATCGAGAATATATTTTTGAAGGCCTAGCACGGTGGCTGATTCCTATAATCCTAGCACTTTGGAAGGCTGAGGTGGAAGGATTCCTTGAAGCCAGGAGTTCAAAACCAGCCTGAGCAACACTGTGAGACCCTGTCTTTCCAAAACATAATACAAAAATTAGCCGGGCATGATGGTGGGGCTACGGGCATTGTGGTGTGTGTCTGTAGCCCCAGCTACTTGGGAGGCTAAGGCAGGAGGATCGCTTGAGCCCAAGAGTTTGAGGTTGCAGTGAACTATGATGATGACACTGCACTCTAGCAGCCGGGCAACAGAGCAAGACCCTGTCTCAAAAATATATGCATATATATATATATATATATATATATTTGAAATTTTATGCTTAAAAAGTTTTCAAACACACATACCCACTTACCTAGCAATTCCAGTTCTAGAATTTTATCCAAAGTTCACTATATGGTATAGTTTAAGATTACTTATGGCAGAATTATCTGTAATAGCAGGAAATCTTAAGTAGCCTAAATATCCATCAATAAGGGACTGGTGTGAAAGCAGTCACAGACAACACATAAGCGATTGGGCATGGCTGTGTTCCAACAATTTATTTAATTGAAGTACATCCATATGATAAATTAAAAGGAATGAGGGAAATCTTTAGAATCTTATATAAAAAAACTCCAAAATTGTTGCTAAATGATAAAAGCAAAGTGCAGAATAGTATTTATGATATTTTATCTCTTGTGAAAAAATTGGGAGAGAGAGAATGGATACAATTTGTACGTATATGTGTAAAATATCTCTGGAAGGACACAGACAAGAAATCAATGGTATTGTTTGCCGCCAGAGGTGATGTGTCAGTCAGGATTCAGCCAGAGAAATCAGTCTAGGTATTTTCTTCAGAGGGAATTTAACACAGGAAATTGGTTTCACAGGCGATAAAGAGTTAAGATGCTGAATAGGAGACTATGAGGTAACCCTGAAGTTATTAATAGCAGCAAATGACTACCAGCCTTAGGGTTGACAGGATACAGGGAGGAAGTGGTGATACCAGACCTCAGAAGCCGGGCCAATGCAGCAGTAGTAGAACTATGGTGGGGGCTGCCCAGAGGGAGCTGGGACCATAGCGGATGGGGCTGACTTGGGGGAGCTGGAGCCTAGAAGAAGTTGCAGCAACTGCAGGAAATCCTACTCAAAACATGAGAGAGAGAGAAAGGAGAGCTCCGCCCTCCTCCCACCCTCCTGTCTTTACCAGCGCCCTTTCCCCATTGCCTGAAACTAGTCAGAAGCCACCAGGCAGAGGAACCTGGGAAATACAGTTTCCTGCAGTAGAGAGCAGAGCTGACAAAGAGCAGGGAATGGATTTGAGAGGAAGCAGGCAAATGACAGGTCTAGAAGGAAATATGTTGATCTGGGAGACAGCAGGAACGGGGAGATATTTTAATGTTTATCCTCTTGTGCTTTTTGAATTTTGAACCCTGTGGATATATTGCCTATCAAAATGAGTATAATTAAAGAATATGTAAAATAAACAAGCGCCTAATGGAGTGTACATTGTTTACTGAAAGATGGTATTTCAAAGAAATGTCAAGCTAGAAACAACTAAATGATCACTTTCGGGGGAATGGTGAAATTATGGTGCATATGTATGATGAAATAACATAGAGCTATTCAAAAGAATGGGTCATAGAATACCTATGGAAGAACCACAAGAAAGTGGTATCAATGATGTCAAGGGGAGATGGACAGTGTGTTGTGGGACACGTAAAAGGACTAGGAGACAGGGAAGGCCCATAGTGAAAACACTGTATGGCCTTTCGCACCTTCTGATTTTGGTACCGCGTGTATGTATTGCCCATTCAAATTAGAAATCGAGATCTTTTCTCTTTTAAAAACAATTTCATTGCGTTAAAATGTATATTACATAAGATTTTCCATCTTAAGCATTTTTAAGTGTACTGTTCAGTGGTGTTAAGTACGTTCACAATGTTGTGCAACAACCTTCAGAACTTTCTCATCTTGCAAAACTGAAACTCTGTACCCATTGAACAACAATTCTCCATTCGCTCCCCTCTCCGAGCTCCTAGCAGCCACCCTCCTATTTTTTATCTCTATAATTATGACTACTCTAGGTATTTCATATAGGTGGAATCATGCAGTATTTGTCTTTTTGTGACTGGCATATTTCACTTATCATAATGTCCTCTAAGTTCATCCATGTTGTGGCATAAGACAGGATTCCTTCCATTGTAAGTCTGAATAATATTCTATAGTATGGAAATGCCATATTTTGTTGGTCCATTCATCCATCCATGGACACTTCGGTTGCTTCCATCTTTTGGATATTAGAAATCAAGATTTTTAGAAAAAAATTTATGCTTACATTAACCATTCTTCTCATGATGGAAATACTTACACCCAGAAGGCTGGGGCTCTTTCCATGGCACCTGATGACCTGAGTGACATCTTTGAAAAAGACAGCCATAACAGCTGCCAGCCTCCTCCAACAAACTCAAGCCCACAGAGGAAGTTTCTAACACCTTTCCTCAACGGTCCATTACTCACAATACTAGATGGAAAGAACACACCGATAAACAAAGTATCATACTTTAGAGTTATTAAATGAAAGCCATGCTCACTGAATCTTATTCTGCAACCCTGAAAATGATAAGAAATGCAAAGTTAAAGCATACTATAATAAAAACATTACAACACTAATGTTAGAATCCTAATTTTGAGAATGAAGGAAACAAGACTATTAAACTATTTTAGTAAAAATAGATTTTCTATAGTATTTCTATTTCTATTATTTCTATTTCTTCCCTACTTGTGTGAGCACTCACCAACTTGTTTATTCTCTTAACCCTCCATCTTCTGCAGGTGTCATTTTTTTCCTTACTTTTATTTGAGTGAACAGATGAAAATAAATTGCTTTAATTTGACGTTTGAGTCAAAGTTTTTTTTTCTTTTTTTTTTTTTTTTGAGACAGAGTCTCACTCTGTTGACCTGGCTAGAGTGAGTGCCGTGGCGTCAGCCTAGCTCACAGCAACCTCAAACTCCTGGGCTCAAGTAATCCTTCTGCCTCAGCCTCCTGAGTAACTGGGACTACAGGCATGCGCCACAATGCCCAGCTAATTTTTTTCTATATATTTTTAGTTGTCCAATTAATTTCTTTCTATTTTTAGTAGAGACGGGGTCTCGCTCTTCCTCAGGCTGTTTTCGAACTCCTGAGCTCAAACAATCCACCCTCCTCAGCCTCCCAGAGAGCTAGGATTACAGACGTGAGCCACCGCACCTGGCCCTGAGTCAAAGTTTTTAAAGGACTCCTTCACAATTCCAAAACAGCCATTCGAAAAATGGAAAATAAAATTGGAGACTTTCTTATATTTAATGCTAAATATTTTAATAATGAATATTTTTAGAAAGACAGGTAACAAAATGGTATGTAAAACATGATTTCAATTTAGGGAAAAATACATATGTGTATATACACACACATGCACAAAAGAAAGTATTTCCAGGTAAGAAATGGAAATCCCAGATGGATGGAACAAAGAGGGATCTAAACAGACAGAAGGGATCTGGACATTGGGTTAGGACATTACCATGGGCATAAGAGAAGGAGGCCAGAAGGGAAGATGGAGAGACTAGGGAAGGGGTGGGGAGTCTTTGGCCTTAAGGCTACATGTGGTCTTCTAGGTCCTTAAGTGTGGTCTTTTGAGGGAATCCAAATTTTACAGAACAAATTCTTTTATTTTTATTAATATATTTTTGTTTGTATTTTATACTTTTATTTTTAAAATGAAAATATTTAAAATACCAAAGAATAAAATAAGTTTCAACAAAATAATCCTCCCAGATTGACCAGCAGAATCAGAACATTAGTTAGCCATAAGGGCTAAATTGATGACTGCTACACTCATGACCTGAGTGACATCTTTGAAAAAGACAGCCATGGTTTAGTTCTAACTCACGGTTTAGTTCTAACTTCCCCTGCCTGACTTGTGCCACTAGTGTATCAGCCTAGTTGGTGAGAGTTTATGGGGGTTGAGTACACCAGTTTGTTATCAGCTTTTGACAATGTTGGACTGTGTTTGTTTGAAGTGGAATTTGTGAATAGTTGCACAGCTCAACAGTATTTTTTAATTCTGTCTGCTTAATAGCCCATCATATCAAAGAAGACAAAGAGAACGCTGAAAGAAGAAAACAGATTTTTAAATGAGGATTGGGAATTGCAATATTATCTTGTTTCTGCTAAAGATAAGATGATTTGCTTGTTTTGTGATACTACAATACCAACATTAAAGAAATTCAGTGCTCATCAGCATTATAACACTCATAAGGATCACAGATATTTTAAATTAGAGGGAGAGGTGTGAAAGGTCGTATTGCAGAAATTAAAAGATGAAAAGCAAAAGCAAAGACAATTCTTTCAAGCAGCAATAAGACCTGGAAATAATGCCACTGAAGCAATTTATAAAGTAGCTTATATACTTAGGGAAAAAGGGAAGCCATTCAGTGATGTAGAAATTGTGAAAGAATGCACTGTCAAAGTTACAGAATGCTTAGATCCTGATAATGGTTCAAAGTACAAACAACTGCCTCTTTCAAGAAGAACCATAATTGATTGGCAACATGAGTTAGCCTTCAACTTAACAGGACAACTTCATGCAATACTTCAAAAGGAAAATACATATATTATTCAATGGCTTTGGATGAATACTACTGACTCAGCACAGGCTTTATACTTCATTCGGGCCATAACAGAAGATTTTCTTTGCTACGAATAGTTAGCTCTTTGGGCACTCTTGTGAACAGAACACAGGGAATAGATATCTTCAACAACCTTCAAGATAAATGTTGTGAAGTTGGACCAAATTTGGTAAATTTAATGAGTGTTGTATGGATGGTGCACCTTCCATGACAGGAAAACATGAAGGGTTTATTGCACAGATAAAAAAAGTATTAAAAGATCCAGATGTTCTCATTTCTTTTCATTGTGTCTTGCATCAGCAAAATCTCTGTGCTAAAAGTACTATTTTAAGTGACACTTTGCAACAAGTTATAAGTATTATTAACTATATTCATGCAAATGCAACACACATTGTCAGTTTTGTAACATGCTAAAGTTGATGAGATATTCAGTGTGGATTTGCCTTATCATTCTAAAGTGTGTTGGCTATCACAGGGACAGGTGTTAGCCAAAATTTTATCTCTGCAATAACAGATAGTTAAATTTTATGAAGAATGGAATCAGTGGCTGGGCGTGGTGGCTCACACCTGTAATCCTAGCACTCGGGAAGGCCAAGGTGGGAGAATCACTTGAGGTCAGGAGTTCAAGACTGGCCTCAGCAAGAGTGGGATCCTGTCTCTTCCAAAAAATAGAAAGAAATTAGCTGTGCAACTAAAAATAGAAAATATTAGCTGAGTGTGGTGGTTCATGCCTGTAGTCCCAGCTGGTCAAGAGGCTGAGGCAGGAGGATCGCTTGAGTCCAGGAGTTTGAGGTTGCTGTGAGATAGGCTGAGGCTGCAGCACTCTGGTCCAGGCAACAGAGCAAGACTTTGTCTCAAAAAAAAAAAAAAAAAGAACAGAATCGGCAATGTGAATTATTATTATTATTTCTGTATGATATCATGTCAAATCAAAATGACTTGAATATTTCTTTACAAGGTAAAACTAAGTCTATATATGACATGTGGCAAAAAATCCAAGTGTTTCAAAACAGCTATCTTTTTTCAAAACACTTCTTCAGGAGGAAATTTTGGATGAACATTTTCCCCAGTTAGCAAAGGTCATTGATGAGCAAGATGACATATGTGAATCATTTGAAGAATATGCAGCAGTTATAGACCTATTAATTGGAAAATACAATGAAAGTTTCACAGACTTTGAGAATTATGACAATCACACTCAAATTAGCATTTCAGCCTCACCTAGTTGATATCACCAAGGCACCTAAACAACCATAGATAGAATTGATTGAGCTCTCCGTAGATGACATTTTAAAGTCACTGCTTGATGCTAAGAAAGATCCAATTGAAATATGGAAAACTGCAGTAGAATACCCATACCTTTGGCAACATGTCCGAAAAATGCTTTCTTGCTTTTCAACAACTTATTGCTGCAAATCTACATTCTCTTACCTAACCCAAATCAAGACACCCTAAAGGTCACAAATGACTGATACCCATCTAGAGGATCAGTTGAAACTGCAGACCTCCATGCTGCAACCAAATATTCAAATGCTTTCCAACAAAAAGCAGACACAATAAAGTCATTAAAAGGTTAGTTAACTTTAAAATTAACAAATAGTTTTCATTTTTTGATATTATTAAGTACATAGTAGTTATCTTTTTCAAAATAATGTATATTTTTAAGTATTAATATATATAATTGAAGTTCCTTTAATGCAGCCTTATTTGATTACAGCTAAATTAACGTGGTCTTCCAACATGACAAGTTTCCCCATCCCTGGACTAGGGTCTACAATGGCACTGAGGAGCCACTAACGTAATTTACTCAAATGTCACCTATCCTGGATTTCTTGTTAATGAGAAAAATAAAATTTTCTGGGTGGCTTAAGTCTGTTTTGTTTGGTTTTTTGAGAAAGGGTCTCACTCTGTCACCTGAGCAGGAGTGCAGTGGCATCATGATAGCTCACAGCAACCTCAGACTCCTGGGCTCAAGCTATCGTCCTGCCTCAGCCTCCCATAGCTGGGACTACAGGCACATGCACCATGTATGGCTAATTTTAAAATTTTTTTGTAGAGACAAAGCCTTCCCAGCCTTCCCAGCTATGTCACCCAGGCTGGTTTTGAACTCCTGGCCTCAGGCAATCCTCCCACCTTGGCCCCCGAAAGTGCTGGGATTATACAGGCGTGACCAACCTCACCCAGTCCCAAATCACTATTTTAAAAATAAAAAGCAGATTTTGAACCAAACTGATCTCCTAGAAATTAAGAATATAAATATTGAAATCTAAAACTCAGTGGACTTTTAAATCATTTTTAACATTGCTAAAGAGAATTACTGACTTGGAGAATGTATCTGAAGAATTTACTAAAAATGTAGCACAACGCGATAAAAAGATGGAATATATTAATTATGGAGCATATGAAAAAGAGGTTATGATATATCCAAGATAGAACGAGATAGTTAGATATATCTCTAACAGGAACTCCCCAAGGAGAAGCTAGAAACCATTGTGGGGATGGTGGGGTGATGGAGAATCAATATTTTAAGATATAATATCTGACAATATTTTCTGTACTGAATAAAAATCATAAATACCAATTTTAAGAAGCAAATTCCTGCCAACCAGGAAAAATAAAAATAAACCCAAACCTAGATACATTGTAAAGAAACATCAAAATACCAAAGTTAAATAGAAGATCTTAATTTTTAAAATTTATTTATTATTTATTTTTTTAGAGACAAGTTCTCACTCTGTTGTCCAGGCTGGAGTGCAATGGCAAGGTCATAGCTCACTGTAATCTCAAACTCTTGGACCTAAATGATTCTCCCACCTCAGCCTCCCAAGTGGCTGGAACTATAGTCACTTGCCACCATTCCCAGCTAATTTTATTTTTTATAGAGACGGGGTCTCTCTATGCCCAGGCTGATCTCGAACTCCTGGCCTCAAGCAGTCCTCCCACCACGGCCTCCCAAAGTGCTGGGATTATAGGCATGAGCCACCATGCCTGGTAAACATAGGATCTTAAAAGCCATCAGAGAGAAATGATGGAGCACCTCAAAAAAAAAAACAAACAATTAAATTGAAAAGAGATACTGCAACAGCAAAATTTGAGGCCCAAAGATAACGGAATAACATCTTTACAGGGCTGAGAGACAAGAGCTGTCGTGTTGGAGTTCAATAACCAACTAAATCATCATTCAGCCAAGAAGATTAACTAAAGACATTTTCAGACAGAGACTGAGAGAATTTACTACGAATGGATCCTTGCTGAAAACAAAGCCCAAAAACGTGCTATCAGAGATGAAGAGGGACATTTCATCATGACAAAGGGGTCAATTCATCAAGAAGACATAAATTCTAAATGCACCAAACAGCAGAGCTTCAAAATATGTGAAGCAAAACCTGAGAGAATTTTAAAGAGAAATAGGTAAATTCACAGTTATTATTCAAGGCTCTTAACACTCCTCTCTCAGTAATTAACAGAACAAGTAGACAGAAAATCAGTAAGGATATAAAAGAATTAAATGCCATCTACCAAATTGACATAATTAACATTTATAGAATATTTTACCCAACAACACATTCTTTTCAAGTGCACATGTAAGAGTCATCAAGACTGATTATATGCTATGCCACAAAATAAGTTTCAATAAATTTAAATGGATTGTCCTTATATAGCGTATTCCTCCAACCACAATGGAATAAAAATTAGAAATCAGTAGTAGAAAGATAACTGAAACATTTCCCAAATATTTGAACATTAAATAACACACTTTTAAGAAACCTGTGGGTCAAAGAAGAAATCAAAAGAAGAGTCTAAATGAATGAAAATAAAATATCAAATTTGTGGGATACTTTTAAAGTAGTGCTTAGAGACAAATCTATAGGTGTCAGAAAGAGATTGAGAGAACTCTCTGGGGTCTATTTTGTAAGAGGCACTGATTCCCCTCATGAGGGCTCCACCATCACGACCTAATCACCTCACAAAGGCCCCACCTCCTAATACCATCACATTAGGTGTTAGGATTTCAATACATGAATTTTGGGGAGACACAAACAGTCCATTGCAATGAAGATAAAGTAAAATATTGCCCTTAGCTTTATTTTTCTGAATAAATTATTTTAAAGAAACATTTAACAGTGCCCAAATGTTCTAGTTGATGTATACTTTGTGGCCCTATTTTTACTATACCAAAAGAGTTTAGCGGGAAACAAGACAAAAAAGGTCCCACTTGGGAACTGGCATGATGTGAATTAAAAAAAATAAAGATTTGTTGCTTTTGAAATATCCTGTTACAAAACATTAAAAACATAGAAAAAGACAGAGAATAATCAACGCTTATATATCCTTTATCACAAAACAATAGATATTAACATTGGCCTTGGTAGCTTTATTTTGTCAAAATAAAATAAAATAAAGTAAAACAAAATAAAATATTCTATTTAGCCGAAGTTTCATCCTCATCCACTACTCTTTTTCCCTTCCCCAAGAAAGCCAATATCCTAAAAGTTGGTATGCATCATTCTCATATGTATATGAATCCCCAGAAAAATTACTATTGTTGAATATATATTTTATTCATTCCTGAATTGATTGAAGTCAAATTTATTTCCACTTTGTTTCACAATTACAGTGTTGCAATAAACACATGTACACGTTTACTTGGACACATGCAGGAGAGTTTCTCCATGATGGATATGGACGTGGAATCTTGCGTTGTTGGATAGATACATAATCAACTTTGCTATGTATAGTCAACTGGCTCTCCAAATTACAGCTTCAGATCTTCACCATCACTTAGTGTTATCAGACATTCATATGTTTTAAATTTTTGCCAATCTGTAGTGTATGGAATGTTTCATGGTAAAATGATATGTAAATTCCATTTCCCTAATTACAAGAGCAGTTGACCTTTCAGCATCTGATATGTTGCCATTTGGGTTTCTTTCTCTGTGAATTGCCTATTCAAAACTTTTGGCCATTGTTTTATTGGGATGATTGTCATTTTCTTATTGATACATTAGTGTTCTTTACATGTTGAGATTACCAATCCATTGTTAGTTATATGTGTTACAAAAATATTCTCCCAGTCTGCACTTTGACTTTGTTCTTAAGCATCATCTCTATTTTCCTGTATCTTTTTTAAAACAATTTTTAATGAAGAGTTTTAAATATATATCAAAATAGAGAGAAATATATAATAGACCCCCATGTAGCCATCACCTAGCATTAATAATTGTCATGGCCAATCTTGTTTGATTTATATCCGACCTGCTTCCCAGTCTTCTTCTCACCACCCTGACCCCCTCACCAATCTCTCTCCTTGTTTCCTGGGTTATTTTGAAGTAAGTTTAAAATATTATATAATTAAGATATTACATAATTTCATTTAGAAATATTTCAGTATGAATATTTAAAAGGTAAAAACTTTTAAAATGATGTAGCTTGATTTGTCACTTTGTTTTTATGTCTTTTTCATACAAAAGTTAAAAAATTTTTAATATGGTCTAATATATCAAAACATTTCAAAGTTTTGCTTTTTACATTTAGGTCTTTAATTAAGCAGAATTATTTCTTTTCTATGGAGTGAGGTTTGATTATAATGTTTAAAAATGTTTTTCATATCTAGCAAATCATTCCAGCACCATTTAATGAATAGTTCATACTTTCTAGACCTATTTATAATGTCACTTTTGTCAAGTACTAAATTAAAAAATATATGTGGGCTTCTTTCTGAGTTCTCTGTTCTGTTCCCGTGGCCTATGAATCCAGCTTTGTGCCAATAACAATACTTTTAATCACTACAGCTTTATAATAGGTTTAATATCTGAAAGACAAATCTTTCCTTCTGTTCTTTAAGATTGCCTTGGCTATTCTTGGTCCTCTACTCTTCTTATGAATTTTAAATTGAGATTGCCAAGTTCCCTGAAAGATTCTGTTGAGATTTTGATTGGAACTACATTGAATTTATAGATCATTTTTGGGAAACTTTATATCTTTATGATGTTGCAAATTCCCATCTACAAATATAGTAGATCTTTCCATTTATTTATCATCTTTTATATCTTTCATTAAAATTATATAATTTTCTTTATGAATGTCCTACAAATTTTTTGTTAGATTTATTTCAAAGAACATTAGCTTCTATTGCTATTTTAAATATTATCATTTTTTAAATTACATTTTATGATTTTTTTGATGTTGGCATAGAAGAGGGCCACTGGTTTTGTATTTGAATTTTACATCTAACAACTTTGTTGAACAAACTCATTAGTTCTAATAGTTTGTCAATTCTATTAAGATAATCATATCATCTGCAAATGACAACAGTTTTGTTTCTTATATGTGTTTTATTTGTTGATAGAAATATTTGTACATATTTATGGGGTGCATGTGACATTTTGTCACATGCATAGACTGTAATGATCAAGTCGGGGTATTTGGGGTGTAGGAGCTGGTAAAACAGTCTCTGTAAGATTCTTGTCTTTGCGTCTCAAGCTGGAGATTCAAGTCCACAAGGCAAGCGATTGGCAAGGGAAGATGGATGTAAAGCAGGAGACAGCAAAGACAAGTCTGAACTCACAAGCACAAACTGAAGCCTGGGAGGATGGACTGAAGCCCATGTTAGTTATTGTTGCCTCTGACCTTGATGGAGCTATTGCAGCCACTGTTTCACACCAACAAGGTGAACCAAAAGATAAGTGGCAACACATGTCAGTTACAAACTAGCTGCTGCTTCACTTCCGCCCTCCAAATCTTGCACAAGAATCTCTTTCATGGCCCACCCTAACTGGAACCATACAGGAAGAGGAATGCTGGGAAATGCTGTTCAATTCAGACAAGTGAGCAAATTGCAAACCCATCACAAACACTTTGTTGTTTTTTTAGTCAACTTTATTGAGGTGTAATTTACAATAAAGTGTACCCATTTTAACCATACAATTTGATGAGTTTTGACAATTGTCATTGTTTATACCCATGTAACCAGTAACCACCAGCACAGTCAAGATACAGAACATTTCCATTCCCCGCTAAAAGTTCCCTCATGCCTTCTTTGTAGTTAACTTGCAACCATTGGTCAGTTTTCTATCAATATAGAGTAGATCTGACTATTCTAGAATTTTATATAAATGAAATCATACAGAATGTATGTTGTGTCTGGCTATTTTCACTCAGTTTAATAATTTCAAGATTCATATATGCTGTTACATGTGTCAGTTCATCTTTTTATTGCTGAGTAATATTCTATGACATGGATATATCATAATTGGCTTATTCATTCTCCGTTAATGGACATTTGGGTTGTTTCCACTATTTGCTCTTCTTTTTCTAACTTCTTATAGGTAGAAACTTAGACCATTGATTTTAAACTCTTCTCTTTTTTTCTAAAATAAGCACTTATACCTATAGATTTCTCTCTAAGCACTGCTTTAACAGCATCCCACAAATTTGATATTTTATTTTTATTTTCATTCATTTAAAATCTCCTTTGGAGAATCTCTTTTGAAACACACAATGACAAGATGGCAGTCTGGCAGCTCTCCCTAGAACCCAACCATGCTGGCACCCTGATCTCAGACTTCCAGGCTCCAGAACTGTGACAAATTTCTGTTGTTTAAGCCACCTATGGTACTTTGTTATAGCAGCTCAAACTGACTAAGACATTCATCTAAACATTTGCCTTGGCATTTATAAGAGCTTAGAGTCTCATGAATGTGATTATAAAACAATTTCAGAGTTTCAGGTCTAGATTTAGCCTCTATTGTAGTTCAACATCCAAACAGGTCAGGAGTTTTCCCCCAAAACAGACCACAAACAAAAATATAGATTGGGAAACATCTGGGATAGAAGGAAAGGTGACCCAGGTGCGGAGGCTTCTGTTTTCTTAGAGAAAATCCATTTTATTATTGTTGTTGTAAGCAGTTTTAAGACAATGTTGTTATTTTAATATTAATTTTGATTACTGTCTTGTTTTATGTTGATTTAAGAAACAATTCGTTAGAATGGCTAGTACCTACTTGAAGAAAACACTCACGGAGATTACTGGAGCCCCAATACCAGGTCTAAAGAATCCTAGGGATAGACTGAAATCATGGAGAAGACAGGCCTTTAATGCAATTATACTGTATTAATCAGCGTCCTCAAGTAGCTTTATTACATTTTCCTCCAGCTGGTAAAACATTCTCCCCTCCACGCCCATATGCATAAACATATGACCTAAAAAAACTTTGGCTTTACAATATCAGGATCAAAGAACAAATGGTTAGGCCACAAAAGCATTATATAGAGTCCCAGGAATATGTCTCTATTTATGTCAGCAGAGTGTCCCCCCAAGAGCTCAAACCCAGTTGCAGGCTTAGTGAGATTGTCCTAAAATGTGAAATACACATAGGATTGGCAAGGTATAAAATGCATCATGGGTTTTTCTTTCTTCGGAATTAAAGCTCTCAGTTAGACAGAGGGAAGACAAATGCGACATGAGCTCTGAATTATTCTTTTTTATTTACACACTTCAGCAGTTCATTGTTGCCTTATCTCCTGGAGGTTGAAACTAATGAGAGGCTGAATAATTTTATGTAAGTCAAGAAAATGGAAATCAGATATGTTTGGAATAGTCCTTATATAAAATATGGCTGTTTTTATTACTTTTAACTTTTGTATGGAAGACTATCTTGTTAATTCAATAAAAAAATTTATGAAGGTGAATGAGTAATGTTTCTAAGTTTCTTGAAGCTCCTTGGATGAAAGGTGCTATATAAAACCAAAGTACACTGTATTGCATTATTATATTATTTCATAAGCTCTGCAGCATAAAGAGCTGCAAATAAAATCTTCCAAAGGGTTCAGGAAGATGATTATTATCTTCCTAGTCCTGGGAATAGATCTTCAGGCTTTTGTGAAAGCAGCACCTCCTGATTTTTGTTGCTGCTCAAGTTTTGTATGCTTGCAGGCAGATATTAACAGGTCAAATTTTGTTGGAGTCATGTGGACAGCGTGTGTGTGTGTGTGTGTGTGTGTGTGTGTGTGTGTGTGCTTGCACACATGTGCACACGCAGTGGGCATGTGTACTCAAATGGGAGATAAGTCATACACAGGCTGAACTGGACATTTAATTAAGTGTCAGCTTATGGTCAATATTTATTTATGGCTGCTAGTGCATAATGCATTTCTGAAGTTGGCATATGGTTTTAAAAAAATAGGCAATTTAGGGGGGAACTTATTTTCAGGGTCCAAGAATTGAATAGAAAAATTTGTGCCTTGTCATCTTGTGACAACACTGAAATTTATGTCATGCTCCAGAGTTCAATCATTCAACAAAGATAAATTGAGTGCACTTATGAAATTCTCCCATCATAATCCCAAGCTGTGTTTGATGAATTAGAAAGTTCAATAAAAGTTTAATACTCTGACTACATTTAGGAGGTGACGAAGGGAGGCAAATTATATGTGCATCAAAAGCTAAAGAACTACAACAGACAATAGTATATGTCAAAAGGTGCCAAATGAGTAATCTGAGAAGAAAAGTCTGAGAAGTAAAGACAGGAGAAGCAGCCAAAGGATCAGGGGTAAATGTGACAGCAGAGTCATCAGAGCAATTGGCTGGAATGAAGTTTTCGGGGAGGGAATGGGGGAGGTGAAGTTGGAAATTTAGCTTGATAATAAAGCAAGTCGAAATAATACCATAAATAGTTCTCCATTTCCTCCCTCCGTTGTAATTATCTACAATTATTTATTTTGTCCTTACTTTAAGTCTCTAAATATGAATATGCATGCTGCCCAGGATGGAGACAAACAGTTGGTTTTGCTTTCCCAATAAATACAAAAGAACATGTGGTGACAAGCATCTTGGTAGATGACGATAATGTTTAAAATCTTTTATTTTACATTGGATTTTTTCCCATGACTCTTCTTCATCCAACAGGCTCACATCACTGTCAGCAGCCCTGAAACACTTTATATGGTTGCTATATCTCTTAATATTTCTTTCCATCTTAACATCCTGGATCTGCTGTCAGCAGTCTTGAAAGTTTGATTTGAAACAAAATCAAACAGATGTGGAAAAATCGGAATCCTCAGACATTGCTGGTGAGAATGTAATGGTGTAGCCACTGCAGAAAACACTTTGAACAGTTTGACATTTCCTCAAAATATTAAATACAGAGTTACCATATGACCCAGCAATTCTACACTTAAGTATATATCCAAAAGAAATGAAAACATATGTTCACACAAAAACTTGTACATTAATGTTCATAGCAGCATTATGAATAGTAGCCAGAAAGCAGAAACAATTCAAATGTCCATCAGCTGATGAATGGATAAAGAAAATATGGGCTGAGCGTGGTGGCTCATGCCTGTAATCCCAGCACTCTGGGAGGCCAAGGCAGGAGGATCACTTGAGTTTAGGAGTTCGAGACCAACCAGAGCAAGAGCAAGGCCCTGTCTCTACAAAAACAAAAATAGAAAAAACTAGCCAGGCATGGTGGCATGTACCTGTAGTCCCAGCTACTCGGGATGCTGAGGCAGGAGGATCACTTCAGTCCAGGAATTTGAGGTTGCTGTGAGCTAGGATGATGCCACAGCACTCTAGTACAGTCAACAGAGTGAGACTCTGTCTCAACAAAAAAAAAAAAAAAAGAGAGAAGAAAAATAGAAATATGGTATATCTATACAATCGAATATTATTCAGCGATAAAAGCAAAAAGTGCTACCAAATAGATAGACATTGAAAACATGCTGAGTGAAAAAAGCCAGTCACAAAAGATCACATATTGTACGATTCTATTTATAAAAAATGTCCAGAATAGGCAAATCCATAGAGATAGAAAGTAGATTAGTGGTTGCCAGGGGCTGTGGGACTTTGGGAGTTGGGTGGAATGGGGAGTGACTGCTAAAGGGTTTCTTTTTGGGGTGATGAAAATATTCTAAAATTAGATAGCAGCAAGCTTGTACACTCTGTGTATATACTAAAAACCATTGACTTGTATGGGTGAATTGTATGTTATGTGAATTGTATCTCAAAAAAGCTGTTTTAAAAATCAAACACAGTAAGATTTTTAAGAAGCTTTTCTTGCTCTGGTTTTTTGGCTCTTCCTCTTGACAGTCTCATTCTCCTGCTTATGGCCATGCAATGGCTGTTACTTTATGCCACATATATTCCTGCATAAATTCCCCGGACCACATATTTTGATTCTAGGCACTTCTGGAAGTTTCCTGGTAACTATCTTAAGATTTGATTTATCTTCTGCATCAAATGATAAAAAGGAAACAACTGTGTTGTTATAAATTCTTCATTATGCTTGGAAATAGAAATTGGTTTCTTACCAAATGTGGTATCAGGGAAATGACATCATTTTTTAAACTGAAAACCCAGTGTTCTTGATAAAAGCTGAGAGTTTATTCTTTAAATGAGATGAGACCATAAAATTATGTGTGTGTATTTTTTAAACAAATCCACTAGAATGTATATTTCCAAGAAGTTCTAGCACTTTCCAGGTAGTCTCTTTGTGAGGCTTTATATTAATGCCAAGATTGACAAAATCATTGCTCAAACACATTTGAAACTCTTACATTGTTATGTTTGCCTTCAAATCCATGATATGTGATTTTTTAAATATCCCGAGTGGCAATATATTTCTGTCCTTTAAAGGTGATTTAATTTTTGGATATAGTCACAAGTCACCCATGTTTGATAAATAAGTCAAAGGATCAATCTGGATAGTGTATTTTTAATGTCAAAAATGAAATATGACTCTAGGGTAATGCAACTTTTCTTTCCAGAGTAACTCAAACTAAATCTGAAGGCACTTAAAAAATATGAGTTCCAAAAAATAATTTGAGTAGTGACAGTATTATTGGAATAAGTCTCTGGCTTCTCACCAGACACAATGTCAGGGATTTTACACAGATTATTCCAATAAATCCTTCCAATAATTCCACAGGGTAAAAATTATCCCCATTTTACTTATAAGGAAACAAGGTCGGAGAAGCTAAACATGCCCAAGTAAACCTAGCGGTCCTGAGGCAGAACTGGTCCTAAAATCTCCAACCTGCTAACTCTCCATTGGGACCAAGTGGGTAATAAAGGTTCTCATTCTGAGTGTTAAAAGTTACTCACTTTGCTTTATTCTTGGAGTGGTTTACAATTTTTATTTCTTAATTATACCTGCGGTGTGCATGTCCAAGTTTGAAATTGGGCCAAGTCTTCCTCAAAGACGTGGGACTTTTCAGCCCTTTCTAGACTCCTTTCTTATCTCCTCATTTCCAACATAAAACTACATATTCAGTTTAACCTGGCAAAATTTGAGTGCAGTGCCTTTCTCCCAGAATAACCTCAAGAACTTCTCATTTACCCTGTGTCTCACTTATCACAAATTCAACGTCAGTAGGGTCCACATTAATGAGAGCTTGCCATGTTTTCTCTCTGAGCTCCTTGGAAGGCCCCAAGCCATGCATCATCCAACGCTGTGCTTTGTAGCTTATAAAATCTGAAAACATAGCCTAAGAGAGCAAGGCCAAAGAAAGGTATTAGGAGGATAATGTTAAAACCTGCAGTAAAATTCCAACCATAAATATTATTAGTGGAACTGCCCATCCATGGAATGAGCATATTAGTGTAAACGAATTAAGAGTTAGAAATCAATGAGGTCTGGTAATTGAGTTGATTCCTGTAATCTGGTAAAATTCAAATAGCATCTTCTTTTTACTGGCCCATGGGCTGCCTGAATGAACACCACTAGAGCCTTTGGAAAGCAAGACTAAAACTAAGCCAATACTTAAAACTTTCAGCAGGGCCATGCCGGGGGTAGCCTAACCATCACTTGGCTTTAGGTTCCTGGAATTAGTAAGATAATAATAATAGGGACTGCTTATATAGTACTACCTATGCACCAAGTAGTGTTCTAAGTTTACTCACTTAGCCTTCACAGTTGTGCAGTGGGTGCTGTTAGTTATTATCATCCCCATTTTACAGATGAAGAGATCAAGGCACAGGTCACATGGTTTGCTCAGGGTCATACAGCTTGTGAGTAACGAAACCAGAATTTAGATGGTTCTAAATCGTTACAGTAGACTGCCTCGCTCCATGCTACGCTGCCTCTAGTGTGAAGTGGCTTGGCAGAAAAGAAAGGGCTGGCAATGAAGGACAGTCTCTTTTCCATGGGCCAGAAAGATTTTGCCTGACGGTGTATTCATAAGCTCGTCTGGCAAAAAAAAAAAAAAAAAAAAAAAGGTAAATCTCCAAACACAGATAATTGAAAAAATTTGCTTTCTAATGAGAAAAAACAAAAAAACAAAAAACAGCCTTTCTCCCTTTGTTGATTGAGTTCCCTTTGTACTAGATCACATCGTGGTCCCCATCCCTTCGTTTCGCCTGCTGTCGCCTTGGGAAGTACAGGCTTTACCTCCAAGGAGGATGAGCAACATGTGGAGCAGCCCTGCACCCAGCCTGGGCTTTGACACAACCCCAGCTGACCCCCAGTCGACCTACAGATGTGAGAGTGAAAATTAACAAATGTTTTAAGCCACTGGGTTTTGAGGTGATTTGTTTTACAGAAGGACGGTGGCAATAACTGATGAATAACCCACTCTATTGCTTTTCTACTTTAGGTACAAATTCCTTCCACCCACAAATGCACCCAGACATACTGTACATATGTTATATTTAATTATAGCAAATCCCCATGGCCCACTTTCCCTCTTTCATCACCTTTCTCTTTATTATGGGTTTATACTACCACATTCATCTTCCTTTTTCTCCTTAGCACGTTTGACACACTTCCATCTGATCCACAGTCACCTCTGTAATTGGATTGGTGGCATTGAGACCATGGAGGTAACACAACTGATCACCATTCCTATCTGTTCATATGCACACTGTGATCTTATCGATTAAAATAATCCAAACAAGTATGTTCAGGAGGAAAACACAGAGGCCAGTTTTCAAAAGCCAACAATTCACAATTCTCTTAATTTGGTTTATGAAATGATTCTAAGGTCCCATACATGATTTCCAGCTAGTCTGGATTTAATCAATCACTAGCTATCCCTTCTCAATAAATGTACCCACAGATAGCAGTCATTGGCGTGTTGGTGGAAACTTAAGTCACTTATCTAAAAGGATATTATACTTAAGTCACTCTTCCAAAAGTATTGATATTCCATTTATATTGAAATAATATGAAATATACTCAGAAAAGTTGCGAGAATAGTACGATGAAATCCCAAACATCCTTTACCCACGTTCAGCAATTAACATTTTGCCACATTTGCTTTATCATTGCCTTTTTTTTACTTTTTTCCCCCAGAACCATTTGAGAGTAAACTGCAGACATCAAGACCCTTTGCCCCTAAATACTTCAGTATGTATTTGCTAAAAACAAGGATATTCTCATGTCTGATCACATTTCAAATCATTAAAATCAGAAAATTTTCCTAGAACTCTGGGAGGCCAAGGCAGGAGGATCACTTGAGGTCAGGAGTTTGAGACCAGCCTGAGCAAGAGCGAGACCCTATCTTTACAACAAATAGGAAAAAAGCTGAGAGTGGTGATGGATGCCTGTAGCCCCAGCTACTCAGGAGGCTGAGGCAGGAGGATCGCTTGAGCCCAGGAGTTGAGGCTGCAGTAAGCTATGATGACACCACTGCACTCTAGCCTGGGCGACAGAGTGAGACTCTGTCTCAAAAAACTAAACTAAAATCAGAACATTTAATATCAATGTAATTCTATTATCGGATATATAATCTATATTCAAATTTTTCTAACTGTCCCAATAATATCCTTTATGGCATTTTTCCCCCTTCCTTGATCTAGAATCCAATTTAGGATCACAGATTGCAATTAATTGGCATATCTCTTTTGTCTCCTTTAGTCTAGAACAGCTACTTTGGCTTGCTTTGTCTTTCATGACATCAACATTTTTGAGTAGTACAGGCCAGCTATTTCATAGAATGTCTTTCCATTTAATATTATTTGAGGTTTCCCCATGGTGAGATTCAGGTTATGCATTTTTTAGCAAAAATACCACATAGGTGGAAATTACATTTTAAATTCTATTTCTACGTGTGATGAAGACGATTTATAATATAATTTAAGGACTCTATCAGGTGAAGAATTAGAGGAAAGGAGAAGTTCACTGTGCTATCTATATTTGAAGCCAATATTTTTTCTCCACAGTATGTTCATAGTGATCTAAAGGAATAGTATGCTTTAACAAGAGCATACTATAATTACTGTCATGTAGAAGTTACAAGAAGATTTTGACTCAATATAAAAACTTTCTAAATTTTAGAGCCACATAAAGAAGACTTTGATTTTGTGATGTTGCTAACTCTGAGCAACTCTGCTGGGTTAAGCAGGGAGGTCATTCAGGCATCAGAAGAGGACTGGACTAGATGGCTTCTAAGTTACTTTCTAATCCTGATCTGTGTTCCAGAAAGGCTGACACCTGGCTCACTCCAGCTTTCTCAGTGTGGGCAAGGATCTCACTCTTTGAATGAACAGGAAATTTCGTAGAGCAAGTGTCTACATGTCATATGAAAAGATGCTCGATTTCACTCAAAATTAAAGAAATGTAAATTAAAACTATGCTTAGATACTATCTTTTACCTACGAGATTGGCAAAAACCTAAAAGTTTAATAACACGCTCTGTTGGCGAGGATGTGGGAAAATAGACGAACTCATGCATTACTGATGGGAATGCAAATTGGTATATAAACTCTTTGGAAAGTAGTTTATTAATAGCTATCAAAATTATAAATTCATTTACCCTTAATGAGCAATTAAATTTTAGGGAACTTATTTTATGGATGTACGTGCACTCATGGAAAATGATATAAGTACAAGGTTACTCAATGCAGCACTGCTTGTAACTGCAAACGATTGAAAACAATGCAAATGTCATCAATAGGGAACTGGTTTACATATCCAACCAATGGAATATCATGCAGATGGTAAAAAACAAGAAGGAGGGAGAGCTCTCTATGTACTGATGTAGAAAGAGCTCTAAAATATAATATATTAAGTGAAAAAAATGCAAGTGTTTATATGCAGAGCAGTTTTTATACTATGCTATCTTTGGTATAAGGGGAGAGGGGAACTAAAAGTCTATATTCACATTTGCTTGTATCTCCACACAGAAAATGAGAAGATGAGAGATGTCTTGGCAGATGGGGGACAAGGATTAGCAAGAGGTTTTTTTACTGTATATCCTTTCGTAGTTTCAGATTTTTGAATCATATGAATGTATTACCTATTCGAAAACTAAATTTTAAAAATAGGTAAACATAATGAACAGAAAATGGTAAAACAAACCAAAATAAGAATCTATGTTTCCCTACCTGTCTACCTGGAGTTATGAGCTCCAGAGACAACTCTCAAGCATTTAAATTTTTTTCTCTATTAAATATGATAACATAAGGCACAGGTATCAAAAAGCCATTCTGATTCTCAGCAGTGTTTTGGGGGCGGGAGGAGAGAGGGAGAGAGAGAAGCTAATTTTTTTCTTCCCAGAAACCAAATCCCCATGCATTTATAGAATCATGGTGGTGCTCTACACAAATCCCCTTGGATCCCTCTTACATTTTCTGTGAGTCCCCACCCTCCAACTTCTGTGTGCTTTGTTTATAAGGACCTGCACCTGTGACACGCTTTGGAGGCCTGCCCTCGGGCTGTTAGAGCTACTTTGCCCACTTGCACAGAGAGCAAGAAATGCCTGAGAGTTTACTTCTCCTGGGGCAGCCTTAACCAATGACTGACCTACTAATGCAAGAGTATGAAATCCTAGCTCCTTACCTTTGAAGCTCAGAGGTATGGTTTATGTTCCAGGGCTTTCCACAGGGTCAGGCTGAGGCTGGGACTTTGCTTGAAAGTGCTCCCTGACTTACCTCTTCCCTTTCCATGCCCCACCTCCCCCACTTCCTTACTGGTTTCTCCTAGGAGTACTTCCTTAATAAATCGTTTGCATATGAATCCAGCTCTCAGGGTCCCCTTCTGGAGAACACGACCAAAGACATATGATTTATTGGATTTGGAAAGGAGAAATTGGGGCATCATTGTCATAAGTTTCAACCCCATCTTTCATGCATTGCAAATACTCCAGATTATTCCTCATTACACAATTATTTTATGATGCATAATAATTTTAATACCTTGCTTCTATGAGCAAATGGGCTTTATCACACACCTAATCATATTACCAATTTAGTTAATGTAGAAATCCTGCCCCTAGGGTCTAGTATTTTAAAAGACCATAAATGAAATCTACAGTATTCCAGGTAGACCAATACTGAGATAACAAAAGAAAGCACTCCCGTATCATCTTGAGTTATCTGCTAACCTCCTGAAGCATGAGATCAGATTACCCCATCATTATTTTTGCCTGCCTACTTAAAGACGTCACTAAAGGTTAAAGTATTAATAGAATGTAGCTCATTTAACTACATATTTGCATTCACCCTCCATAAAAGTTTGTTTTCTCAAATATGACCCATCTATGCTTTTACAAAAGGACAGGTTTCCTGGGCAAATTTTTCTATTTCCCCTTTCCCCATAAACATCACCTTGGTACTTGAAATCTTCCTACAGGTAAAGGCTTTGGTCAAATGTTTGATCATTTAAGAAGTATCCACAATTCAGCAAAAGTAGTACAGAACATTCTTGTCCTTTTCAGGCTTCTAGTCTGAGACAAGAGGCATCAAGATCCAGAGGGGCAGCCTGCAAACTTCAGCCTATAGACAAAATCTAGCCTGCTGCCTATTTTTGTACTGCCCCATGAGCTCAGAAAAATGTTTACATATTGAAATCATTGAAACAAAAAAAAATTATTTTGTGACACATAAAAATTATGTGAAATTCAAATTTTGGTGTCCATAAATAAAATTTTCTAGAAATACAGGCTCATTCATTTACTTATTTCCTAAGGCTGTTTTCACACTACAAGGGCCCCACTAAATAGCTGTGACAGAGACAATATGACCTTCTGAGGGAGGCAGAACAGTGGTCCTTATCTCTGGAACCTGTGAATATGTTACCTTACATGGCAAAAGGGACTTTGTAGATACAGTTAAGGTTCAGAGCCTTAAAATAAAGAGAGTATCCCGGATTATGCAGGTAGACACAATCTAATCCTATGAGCTCTTAAAGTAGAGAACTTTTCTCCAGCTGGAGTCGGAGAGATGTGATAGAAGGGAAAGCCAGAGAGATCCAAAGCGTGAGAAGAATTTGACATACTGTTGCTGGTTTGAAGATGGAGAGGGCAATGTGACAAGGAACGCAGGCTGCCTTAAGGAGCAGAGAGAAGCTTACAGCCAACAAGGAAATGCGGGCCTCCAGCTGCATTGAACTGGATTCCGCCAGCAGCCTGGACGAGCTTGGAAGCAGATTCCTCCAGGAACATGGCTCTGCCAACACCTGGATTTAGAGTAGGTCCTAACGCCAATGACAAGTGTCCTTATAAAAGAAAGGCAGATGGACATTAGAGACACAGGAGAAGGTGATACAAAGACACAGGCAAAGACTGGAGTGATGCATGTACAAGCCAAGGGACCCCAAGGAGTTGACTTTGGTCTTTTGAGACACTAACCAGCTGAGCCCCACAGTGCTAGACTTCCGATCAAAGAAGTGTGAGGTTATAAATGGGTGCTGTTTTAAGCCACTGAGTTTGTAGTAATTTGTTACAGCAGCAATAGGAAACTAATACATCCTTAAAGCCTAAAACATATACTACCTGGCCCTTTCCACGTAAATGTTACCAAACCCTGATCTGGATCCTTGCTACTCCAATTGTGGGTCATCAGGCCAGCAGCATGATTATGACCTGGGACCTTGTTAGAACTGCAGAATCTTCCCTCTCACCAAGACCTACTGACTTGGAATCTGCTTTTTAGTGAGCTCCCCAAGGGATTCTTTTGCACATTAAGATCTGAGAAGCACTGGTATGGTGTTCATCTTGCTGTCGTCTTAGCTTAGAATCAAGATGTTCTTAGCTTCCTTTGTCTACATAGAGGGGTGTGCAGAGATGCACACAGAAATAGTTAACAGTAAGGGAAAGCTCGTGGCTATTTCACAGTTATCATCACAGTCACAGGCATCCTAATCTTCATCCTCGGCAGTATCATCCCCACATTCATCACATCGACGCAGCAGCCAGCACAGGCTTCTGGCTTCCACTGGCACCACTGCAAATGTTTATTGAATATATTACTTGGTTCTGTCAGCTTCCCAGAAAAACCGCTGCATTAGTTCCCTAGGACTGCCATCACAGATTACTACAACTGAGTGGCTTAAAACAACAGACGTTTATTCTCTCACAATTCTGGAGGCCAGAAATCAGAAATCAAGGTGCCGCAAGGTTGGTTTATTTCTGGAATTTCTAAGGGAGAGTACATTCTATGCCCATCCCCAGCTTCTGGTGGTTACACACAATCCTTGGGGTCCCTTGGCTTGTACATGCTTCACTCCAGTCTCTGTGTGTGTCTTCACATCACCTTCTTCTCCATGTCTCTAATCTCCCTCTGCCTTTCTCTTAGAAGAACAGCTGTCATTGGACTTAGGACCCACTCTAAATCCAAAATAATCTGATCTCAAAATCCTTAATTACATCTGAAGAAACTTTTTCCAAATATGATCACATTCACAGGTTCTTGGCAGGGAGTCGGGTGGTTAGGACTCAGTCATACCTTTTTACAGACTGCTATTCAACCCACTGCAACCACCATAAATACCATCAGTTGATAAAGCAAAGCTAAATTGACTCACTGCAGTGAGGAAGAGCATCACCTTGATGGAATCTTCACAGTGGGTCAAAATGGGGAAATGAGCACAGAGGATAGTTAGAGGGTTTAAGGCACAGGGGAGGTGATTTTGGCAGGAGTCTTGCAAGGCGGAGTATTGGTTGGGATTGGGCAGAGTTTCCAACATAATAAACCTGGACTAGACAGCACAGTGAGGAGAGCCTGAGTGAGCCAGCTTGGTCATTTAGCAGCCTGCGTTTCCACAAAGATAAGCCTTCTCTAGGCTTGAGGCTCCGCCTTCTGTGCAATGAAAACTTTGCTGACAGGCATGCAGATGTGGCCTTTCTAGTCACTTGTACCTCAACAGGAAACCTCACAGTTTTTTCTTGGCCTGATTCTGCATTTGGTTATCCAGCCCAGCTATGTCTTTCCCTGCAATACAGCAAAATCCCTGCCTCCCATTCTTCAGTTGGCACTGCTAATATATCAGATGTAACTACAGAAAAATAATGTGTGCTCTACTTATTTATAGGTACCGCTTTATAAACAGGATATTAATTTGTTTACTTATTTATGATCCATTTTTTTCTATTATTCTTCCTTGGTAAGGGACTTTATCTTGCTCACCATTCCATCCCTAGAACTGTGCCTACCACAAATTATTAATAAGTGCTTGATTAATATTTGTATCATCATTTGGACAAATACATTGAACTACTGTAGGATATATATGGATATAGCAGTCAGGCAGATAAAGTCTCCTGCTTGCTTATATCTTGCTGGTCAAATATGTCAATTTCTAGATAAGATCTATTAAAATCTCACTGATTGTGATAGTAGAAGGTTTGCAGAAGAGAAAGGTGGTAATAGAAGTTTGAAATAGAAAGATATAATTTGGTTACCATTTTATTTTTAGAAGATGTAAGGTAGGGAGCACTGTAACAGCATGTAAACTGCAGGATAAAGATAAAAAACCTTTGAAATGAAACCACAATATTTATGATACAAGCTATTTTTCATAACAAAATGGAGACTAGTTTGCATGTTCCTCTTTGAAGCAGCCAGTATATTAAGGCAGAGAAAATGAGTATATGATTGATTTTAATTTAGCACAACTCTGTCTTTAATAAATGAATTTTTTTCTTTCTGTAAAGAAATCTAAAATATCTTGGAGAGGTTGTCAAGAGAGGAGAGAGCTAAGCTTTGCAGAAAAAAGATAGAATGATGTTCTTATGGGGAATTCTGAAGCGTATTAAAATTGAGTAATTCATTAGAAGAGCCTTTTGTGAGCTTATTACAAGTTCTTCATTATTGCAGGTCTTCCAAAAGAGCTTAAAGGATTTTTTAATGTAAAATAAACAGTACATCTTGCTTCAATGTTTCCCAAATACCTGACCTTTTGAAAATAGAATAAGTAGATATAAAAAGCATACATATTTTCAGATTTCCCAATGATTTTTAAATGTTATTTTGTATGATTCAGATAGTTCAGCAATTTGTTTATTGCTATTTCGTTTTGTTCCATAAAATCACCTCATACATAAAATATTTTATTAGTATGTGAAAACATGCTTTATTAACTTCCAACATACTCCAAGTTTACAATACAGTTATATCCTTCTGTTATATTAGCACTGATCATAATTCCCTCATTTTTTTGACAGGGCCATTGTTCTGTGTAAAGCTATGTACATGCAAAAAAAATAAAAAGGGATCTTTTTACCTCATTGAATAGTTGTTGTTGGGTCAATTCCCTGGGTATTTGACACACTTAAGGCTATTTAAAAACTAGTCTTAAGTGAAAACTTTGCATCTTCCCTTAAAAAAGTCTCAATTTCCATACCCCCCAAATAATATACATACTTCATCCAGTCATTGTTAAGAAATATTATACAAAATTTGGAAACAAGACAAAAGATAAGTGTCACATCCTTTCAGTATTATAGGGAGAAGATGCCTCACCAAGGTTTATCTAGGGCAACGTACCTTGTTTACTCACTCTGTCATTGGTTAAATGTCAAAGACTTAGTGAAGTTACATGAAAACTTAAAGAATTTTGTCCAGTAGAAATGAAAACAATTTCTGTCCAGTAGAAAAGATAATCCCAAAGGTTATAGTATTTTTGCCTTTAAAAATTTGTATTTTTATACAAATGTACAAAAATGTATTTTTGTATCTAATCCAACCATTTTACCCTAACATTCCTTTATTAAATTGCCCATATATACCTAGATCCTCATTTGTTCTTCAAACTAGTCTTAATATCTTACTGGTTCCTGCATAAATTAATGTGTTGAATTAACTCTTTGGCATATGATCATTTTACATATGTGTAAGAGTGATGATTTTACCTTTTTTGGAAATTATGCCTTAGTGCCACTTAACACCTCATACCCTCTCCAACAGGCAAGTGTTCTGGACTACCCCTGTGGGAAAGAAAGCAGAGCACAGAGAACTTCAGTACGAAAAACAAAATGAAAAATCACTGACGTCAGGAAAAAAATACCTTCAATCTTTGAACAGAAAAAAAATCAATCACTGTAGAAACCAATGTGATAAAAATGACCTTTATTTGGCCCTTATTCTGTTCCCATTGTTGAAAAAAGGGAAGGAACTGGGTTCAAGCAGTAGGAAAGGGTAAGGCATTGTTTGTAAACAAAAGGTATTTGATTTTCAGATTTGATTACAGATCCTTTCTCCTCTCATTGAGACCCATGGGATCCCACAGCTGACAGACTGAGAGCACTTCATTTCCTTTTTGCTCATTAAAGAAACTGATAAGTCATCACTCAATTTCCTGAGGTACAACTCTTATCTCCTTGCTTATCCCTATTTTCAATGGTCACCCAAGTCATATTTCAGGCTTGAAATTGGTTATTATCCACTAGTGTCAGACAAATGAAGATAAGCCATGTCCCCTCCTTTCAAGGAAGTCACAGTCTCGGAGAAAGAGGGCAAAGAAGCACAGTGGACATAGGTCAGTGGAAGACAGAGGAACACTCTGGAAAGATCTACTGGGACTTGTCTAAGACTAAGAGTACCTAAGTTTAAAGTGAGAAAAGAGGCTAAGCAGTTGGAAAATTTCACCCTAAGGAATAAAAATGGTAGGCTGAAGTCCATTTGGGTTTTTAGTTATTTTTCTAAGAAATGAGTCAGGAAACAATGGGTTAGATGCTGTCTTAGTTTATTTTCTTCTGCTATAGCAGAATACCACAGACCGAGTAATTTATAATGAACAGAAATTTATTGGCTCATCATTCTGGAGGCTGGGAAGTCCAAGATCAAGGGGCCACTATCTGGCAAGGGCCTTCCTGCTGTGTCATCCTGTGGTAAAAGGGCAAAGAGAGGGCAAGAGAGAGGGGAAAAAGGGGGCTGAACTCATCTTTTTTTTTTTTTTGAGACAAAGTCTTGCTCTGTTGCCCAGGCTAGAGTGCCATGGTGTCAGCCTAGCTCACAGCAACCTCAAACTGCTGGGCTCAAGTGATCCTCCTGCCTCAGCCTCCCAAGTAGCTGGGACTACAGGCATGCGCCACCATGCCTGGCTAATTTTTTCTACATATTTTTAGTAGTCCAGCTAATTTTTTCTATTTTTAGTAGAGACGGGGTCTCGCTCTTGCTCAGGCTGATCTCGAACTCAAGCAATCCTCCCGCCCTGGCCTCCCAGAGTGCTAGGATTACAGGCATGAGCCACCACGCCTAGCCTGAACTCATCTTTTTATAAAGAACTCACTGCCACAATAACAGCATTAATTCATTCATTAGAGCAGTGCCCTCATGGCCTAATCATCTCTCCTTAGGCCCCATCCCCCGACATTGTTGTATTGGGGATCACATTTCCAACACGTGCCTTTTGGGGGACACATTCAAAGCATACCAGGTACATTAACTTTAGAAACTATGTAAGATCCCTTAAGTTTTGTATCACTTTTTCATTTAGCAAGCACTTTCTGAGGGCCAAATTGTGTTATTTTTAATTCTTCCAATTGGGTGAGGAGCAATAACACACCCTTAAATAAAGTGCCTTATGTGCTAAACTTTGGCCTCCTCTCCTTGAGGGTTGAGAATGAGGAACCAAGTCCCTCACAGGACCTATCAGTGGGACAGCAGCTTTGGAGAGGAGACAAAAGCCAGGCCTATGGCTTGAAAGGAACAGACAGCCTGGCATTCAATCTGGAGCAAGAAATATCTCCTCGGAATATAAATAATTTACCCACAGACCCTCCATTATATCAGTAAACTTGCCTTTCCCTGCCATGCATGCCCCTCAGGCTGCCCAAGAGGGACTTACTCCTCCTATTGCCTTGACATTCGTTGTAACAGAACTATTTGTTCATTTGTCCTGATGTAAAAATACGCAAACTAGAAAATAAAGAAAAACGTGAAACAGAAACCACCCATAATACCACCTCACAGAGGTAATAGTCAATATTTTGGTGTAAGTCATCTTTTCCATATATATGTTTTACGTGCTCGTATCAGTTTGCTAAGGCTACTGTAAAAACGTACCACAAACAGAGTGGCTTAAGCCAACTGAAATTTATTGTCTCATGGTTCTGAGGCTAGAAGTCCAAAATCAATGTGTCAGGGGTGTTGGTTCCTCTGAGTGCTGTAAGGAGAGGATCTGTTCCAGGCCTGTCTTCCTGGCTTGCAGATGGCCATCTTCTTCCTGTGTGCACATCGCATCACATTATATTCCTCGTGCATGTCTGTCTCTATATCCAAATTTCCCCTTTTTATAAGGACACCAGTCATATTGGTTTAGGGCCCACTCTAATGACTTCATCTTAATTGATTGCCTCTGTAAAGGCCCTATTTGCAAAAAAGGCCAGATTCTGAGGTACTGGGTGTTAGGACTCAAACATATCTTTTTACAGGGGACACAGTTCAATTCATAACAATATCTGCTGTATTGACTGAGCTGATTGTTCATTGTTCACTTCTCATTTTCCATCTCTTGGCCTTGTTCTGTGCCCAGAGAGGCTAACCTCTACAGGTGACATTAATGGCCTCTCTCCCTCCAACATCCGGTTGGGTTGAGCCAATAAGAAGCACTGCCAGAAGATCAGACAGGAGAAGGAGGGAGTAATTTGATATTTATTTGCTCCATTTCTGCCCCTTCTTGTCACTTCAGATCTAATGGTATTAAGGGTTTCCCCCTGTTACTAGTCTCTGGAGATGTGCACATTTCTTTTTGACTCTCCTTAACCCTGCTCACACCTTCGAAGTAGTCTGTTTATGAAACGCTCCTCAGTTAAATCCTTTGGTATGATATCAATTCCTGGGAGGACTCTGACAAATACTTTGACATACAATATATTTTATATAGTTGGCAACTATTTGTTAAGAAAAAAAGACCCAAAACATTGGAAATAAGGCAAAGGGGAAGAGGCATGTCCTTTCAATGTCATACTGGGAGTATTGTATAACAGAATGATTTAATTCTCTGGGAGAATGTGTCTGTGCTTTGCTATTTACCGTTTGATTAGGGCCCAGAAACTGTGAAGTTATATGTTAACTTGTAGATTATTTCTTTCTGGGAGAAAAGATAATCCAAAAGGTTATGGTTTTATTGCTCCATGACTCATTAATCAGTTTTGTATCTTAGCCCTTATTCTAACACTCTTTTTTATTAATGTCTATAAATACCCAGTTCATTAAACGCTCTTTGAACCAGCTTTTCCATTCCACTGATAGCCTCACTAATAAATTGAACAAATCTTTGATACACTTTTATTCTATATTTAGATGAGTTTTTATTTTAAATTTTTAAAAATTATGCTTTGACATACTTCACACAGTTTCACATTATATTTCTTACACCTAATATATCATCAACTAATTCTACTCAACCATTCCCCATATGTTGGGAATTTAGGTGGTTTCCAGTCTTTAGCTGTTATAAATAAGCTTTGCTGCTGATGATGTTTACTTTTAACTGTATTTCACATATAGGCAAATTGTCTTATGGGAAGGAGAACAGTATGAAGTTTGCAATGGGCTTTCATCTCCCATGCTCAGGATGGTCCTGCCCTCCCTTCCTTCCCTGCCCTAACTTCATCCATCTTGCCTCACCCTCACCACAGCTACTAAGATGTCCTTCTGGGACTTATAGCCAGCTTGGAGTGTGGTCGTCATGCCTGAGCACACTCTTTGCTAACACCTGCCATGTGCTGAGTCCTTGCTATATGCAAACACTGTGTCGAGTGCCCAATATGCATGATCTCTTTGGGTCCTCATGACTGCTAGTCAGCCAGTCTCCTTCATTATTTCCCTTTTCTCCCTATGAGGAGGCTAAATTGGAATTTAAACCCAGGTCTGGCCATAAAGTCCATGCTCTTAAGCACTGAGGTAGGAATTGACTGGATATGTATTGAATACCTGAGTGAATGAATTAATGAATGGTCAAAACCCTCCTGAGAGGACTCAGCTGGGGGGCCAGAGTGGCAGAACTCACAAGCTGGGCACAATCCTGCCTGGGGCTGTCTTCTCAGCCTTCTTCTTGGCCCCTCTATCTACAGTCCTCTACATCGGCCATCCCCAACCTTTTTGGCACCAGGGACCAGTTTCATGGAAGACAATTTTTCCATGGATGGGGGATGGGCGAGGGCAGGGGAGGTGGAGTTCAGACAGTGATGTGAGAGATGGGGAGTGGCTGTCAATACAGATGAAGCTTCACTGGCTCACTGACCTGCTGCTCATCTCCTACTGTGTGGCCACTCCCCCCTCCCAGTTTCATGGAAGACAATTTTTCCACGTATGGGATGGGGAGTGCGGGGGGAGGCAGTGGAGCTCTGTAGCCCAGTTCCTAACATGCTGCTCACTACAGACAGCCTATGGGTTGGGGATCACAGCTCTACGTGTTATGCTGATCCGTCTTCTAGTTCAGGGGCTGGAAAACTTTGTTTCCAAAGGTCCAGATGGTAAATATTTTAGGCTTTGCATGCCAAATATATTCTCTGTCACATATTCCTTTTTTTCATTTTTTTTAACCCTTTAAAAATGTAAGTCACACAAAAACAGGCCATGAGCCAGATTTGGTCCACAGGTTTTAATTTACCAATCCCTCTTCCAGTTCACTGATTCTCCCTGCAGATTTGTCTAATCTACTGTTAAATCTGACCACTGCATCCTTAATTTGGATTATTGTATTTTTTCAGTTCTAGAACTTTTTATTTGGTTCTTTTTAATAGTTGCCAGTTCTCTGCCAAAATTTGTAATTCTTTCTTTTATCTCCCTGGACATACGAAGGACAATTATTTTAAAGTCTGTGTCTCATAATTCTAACATCTGTAGCCAGTGTGAGTCTATTTCCTACAGTTTCTTCGGTTTTTTATTTATGGCATCTTTCCTTCTCATGTGTCTCATTATTTCTCATTAGATGCTGGACACTGTATTTGTAAAATTATAGAAATAACTTGATGCATGGGTGTTCTTTTCCTCCAGAGATTTATGTTTGCTTCATTACGGTGTCTGGGCACGCCAGCGCTTTGGAATGTACAGCAGCACCAGCACCCTGGGGTTTACTTAAACCAAGTTCAGTGACCAAGATGATTCCAGGCTGAACTGTAGCTCTTGGGAGAATCAACTTCTGATTATAGGATATAGCCCTTTGGGATAGAGACTCAAGCCTTACCCTATTTCCCGAACAGATTGTTTAGCTTGGCAAGCCTGTGAACAGTGCTGTATGGCCTCTCAGTTTCTCAACTTCTCTACTAGAATTAGTATAACTGCCTAAGGGAAAAGCAGCTTTCTGGGCTTCCTTCTTCTCCTAGATCCTGGACAGTTAGATCTAGTTAGCTCTCTAGTGCCTTTACACAGACTTTTTCTATTTCGGCCAGCTTCTCTGGTTATCCTGAAGCCATGTAGTTGGGCCAAATTACCTAGTCCACCATTCCAAAAGTGGAAGTCCAGAGATAATTCTCTATGCAGAAGAAATTGTGGCCTTATCATTGAAGGAGATATTTGAAAAGAGGCTTATACTCTTCTTTGAAAATCCCCCAAAAGATGGATCAAGAAAACAAACAAAGTAAACCCACCAACACATGCCTGTTATTTTGGTTTAAATTTTCTACTATAGCATATTTTAATATAAAACAATTGGTGAAATCTGTAAGAATTAAAAACATTTCTAGGTTACAATGATCTATGTTATAATATATTCTAAAATCCACAAAGATTGCCTGGATATTTTGAGGTCCTTGTTGAAATACTAAACAAAACACAATACTTTCGTTTGTGAAACATAATCTTGAACAGTAATTTTAACAGATTCTTGAATTTTAAAGGATTAAGGATTCTTGATTTTTTTAACAAAAAGGATTCCATATTAAAGACCATTTTTCTCTACTCTGCCAAATAAAGAATATTCCTATATTCTCCAACCTTGCTGTGGTGCCTGGGCAGATTTTACTTAATGAAGTCCTTTATTAGCATCCTGTTCTCTTTCTGTGCACAAGTGAAGTGGGCTGTTCTAAGGATACAACAAGACATTAAAAAAAATTTATACTCTTTTTTTTTAACCTCTTAGTGTTACTGGGAGGAAAAAAAGAAACACTTACCTTCACTTCTAAATCAGGGTGAGGCCCTGTTTAGGTAACAGTCTTAACTATACGGATCTTGGGCAGTCTCCCACCTGAGAGAGAATACATCACAGCAAGGACACCCCCGGGGGACACAGGAAGGAAGGCACACAGTGTTGGCTCAGCAACTGCTTGCTCTGCCTGCTGCCCTGCAGTTGTCTCTCTGAAAGAGACACAACAACTGTGGTCTCCATCATTGGCTGGAAGAAAATTTCTTTGTTTATGAAAATAAAGGCTAAGATAAAAAGTTGTTACTTAAGGTCGGTAACCTCTTTCTCCTCGCCTAGCCCAGTGATTGGAGGGAAGGGGTATGGAGGGTGCACCATGCTCATCTTCAGGGGAACAATTTCCAGCCCTGTGACCATCACCTGTCTGTCCTCATCTCCATTATTGTCTCTGATTCAGATATACTGGCCAAAGTGGGTGGATATGGGTCTTGCCAGGTGATTAGTTTGTTGAGCCTAACTTATGTGATCTTTTGTGGTTTTTCCTGTACTTATGGGGCATTCTTTCTCCTAGTCTATATCTGTCTGCTCTTTTTTCGTTTTTTTCTTTTTCTTTTTTTTTTTTCTTTTTGGATATGGGATCTCCTTCTGTTGTCCAGGCTGGAGTGCAGTGGGATGATAATAGCTCACTATAATCTCGACCTCCTGGGCTTAAGGAGAGATCCTCCCATCTCAGCCTGCCACCTCAGCCTCCCCAGTAGCTAGGACTACAGGCACACACCACCATACTGGGAAAATTTTTTTTATTTTTTGTAGATATGAGATCTTGTTGAGTTGCCCAGACTGGAGTCGAACTCCTGGCCTCAAGCAATCCTCCTACCTCAACCTCCAAACATGCTGGGATCAAAGGCATGAGCCACCATTCCCAGCCTGCCTGGTCATTTTAAGATGGACAGAAGTTTTCTAAAAACTTCCCCCTTCCCCAGCATCTATCTGATGTAGGTCATATTATCTGCCATGTGACACACTCTGTCCTGTGTCTAGGTGAAGTGGATTTGCTAAGACAGCACTCTGGTAGACAAGAAGCAGTAAGGACCTGAAGCAATGTTCCAAATATACTTTTTTATTTTAGTATTACTTAGATTCTGTTTTTTTTCCATTTTAAAGGTGTAATTTACATATAGTAAAAGTGACATTTTTTAGTATACAGTTCTGTGAGTTTCAGTAAATGCATACAGTCATGGAATTACTACTATAATTGAAATGTAGAAGAGTCCCAAGACCCCAAAGACACCCTCAGACTCCATGTAGTCAACCCCTCCCCCTTTTCCCAGCCCTTGGCAACTACTAATCTGTTTACTATCCCTATATTTTTGCCTTTTCCAGATTGTCATATAAATAGAATCATAGAGTATGTAGATTTTTGTGTCTGGTTTTCATCATTTAGCATAATATATTTGGGATTCCTTCAGATTTTTGCATGTATCAGTAGTTTGTTTCTTTTTAATTGCTGAATAGTGTTCTATTATATTGATGGATCTCAGTTTGCATAAACATTCACCCACTGAGGGATATTTGGGTTGCTTCTAGTTTTTTATCAGTTATGAATAAAGGCTAGATTTATTAGGGAACAGGTTTTTTTTTTCTCCTGTGGCTATTTTGAGGTTTTTATTCTTTTTTTTTTATTATTTCAGAGTATTATGAGGGTACGAACATTATGGTTACACTTTATGTCTTTGCCTCACCCAAGCGAGGGTTAAAGGCATGCCCTTTCCCCCTACAATGCTCCCTGTGTCCTTTAGTTGCGGGTTTACCCCCCTCTGAAATCCCCCTAATCCCTGAAGAGTATTACTGCCATGTGATCACCCTAGTGTTGATCAATTAGTACCAATTTGATGGCAAGTACAAATGGAGCCCATTCTTCTGATCTTGTGGTGCCTCACTTTGGATAATGGGCTTAAGTTTAATTCAGGAAAGTATAAGAGGTGCTAGATCACTGTCGTTTCTTATGATTAAGTAATATTCCATTGCATACATATACCAAATTTTAATAATCCACTCATGGATTGATGGGCACTTGGGCTGTTTCCACATCCTTGCAATAGTGAATTGTGCTGCCATAAACATTTGGGTGCAGATGTCTTTTTCATAGAATGTTTTGTGCTCTTTTGGGTAGATGCCTAATAGCGCTATTGCTGGATCGAATGGTATTTCTATTTTTAGCTCTCTGAGGTATCTCCAAATTCTTTTCCACAGAGGTTGCACGAATTTGCAGTTCCACCAGCAGTGTAAGAGTGTTCCTGTCTCTCCGCATCCTCGCCAGCATTTGATGTTTTGGGATTTTTAGATAGAGGCCAATCTCACTGGGGTTAGGTGATATCTCATTGTGGTTTTTATTTGCATTTCTCTAATGATTAGAGATGTTAAGCATTTTTTTTATATGTTTGCTGGCCATCATTCTGTCTTCTTTTTAAAAGTTTCTGTTCATTTCCTTTGCCCATTTGTTGATGGGGTCGTTTGATTTTTTCTTGTTGATTTTTTTGAGTTCTAGATAGATTCTGGTTATCAGCCCTTTATCACATGTGTAGAGAGCAAATATTTTCTCCCATTCTGTGGGCTGTCTATTCACTTTAATGATAGTTTCCTTGGCAGTGCAGAAGCTTTTTAATTTGATTAG
>CAUYSK010124964.1:0-10760 GCA_963575035.1 Avahi laniger | reverse complement strand
AATTTCTTTCTATTTTTGGTAGAGACGGGGTCTCGCTCTTGCTCAGGCTGGTCTCGAACTCCTGAGCTCAGAACGATCCGCCCACCTCGGCCTCCCAGAGTGCTAGGATTACAGGCGTGAGCCACCGCGCCCGGCCCCCATATTAATTTTTTGAAAACCCTAACTTCTCCCCTTGTTTCTACAGAGAGATTTCTTTTTGGCTACAAGTAACAAAATATACAACCAAAAGTTACCTGAACAATATAAGGAATTTAATATATCAAATAACAAAAAAATCCAAAGGTAAAGCAGTTCCAGGGTTGGTTAATTCAGAAGCACAGTTCAGGTGCTTTCTATCTGCATCCTGCTATCCTCAGTGTGATGGCTTTCATCTCCATGCTTGTCCTTTCACGGTCAACAAATGGCTGTTAGAGATTAGCTCCGAACATCCATCATCACCTATCTTCACTGAGAAGCAGAAAAGGGGAGGGGGCAAATACCTATCTTGTATCCGTTTTTTTAAAAACAAAAAATTTCCCAGAAGTCCTTCACACTTCCCCTATTTGTCGCATTAGCCAAGATTTCACCCTCTGGGACTAAAGAAACACCCTATTCAACAGCACAAGGCAGCCATACAGTGTAAAGACGAAAACAAAAACAGGGTTTTAGCAAGGAAGGGAGAGAGAAATGGCTGATGGGTAGGCAAATGAGAGTGTATAACCCACTTATTTGAAATATCACCTTTCTCACGCACTCAATTCCTATCTACTGCTACTTCTATTTTATTTTGAAGATCCCTATTTTGTTTCACTTTGATCTACTTCTGTGTCATTAGCTATTCCTGGGTCATTGTGACCCTTTTTGATTGCTAAACTTTATACTGAATTTTTATATTTGATAGAATCTTTCCTACATTTATTTTTTCAAATCTGAATTTTTTTTTCCAAATTATCTGAAAATTAGTATTGCAGTCATGTATCAATTAACAAAGGGGATATGTTCTGAGACATGTGTCATTAGGCAATTGTGTCATTGTGCAAACATCATCAAGCATACTTAAACAAACCTAGATGGTGTAGCCTATTGCTCCTAGGCTACAAACCTATACAGTTTGTTACTGTACTGAATACTGTAGGCAACTGTAATGCAATGGTAAGTATTTCTGTATCTAAACAGAAAAGGTACAGTAAAAATCTGGTATTATAATCTTGTGGGATCACAGTTATATATGTGGTCCATTGTTGATTAAAATGTCATTATGTGGAACATGACTATAGTTTAATTTAATAAATTAATCTGAGTTAAACATATATTTTTGTAACACCACACCTTTCTATGAAAGGACAGTGGTGTGCCTCTAACTTAATTGAGTTTTCCTTTATGTACTAAAGTAAATTTTTATAGTTTTAATTTCAGTTTTTATTATAATTTTTGGTTTATTTTATTGTAAGAAGTCTATCTTCTTAACCTGCCATTTTTATGGCAGAGAACCCAGTGAAACATCTTGTTTGGTGTGTCAATCACTCCCTTCTGCAGAGTTCCCTGTCAAACAAATACATCTGAAAGGGTAATAATTAGCTGGGAAACAAAGTACAGTTTTAATAATCAAAGTGCTGATACTCCAATATGCAAAGTTCTAACAAAAGCTGGCTTGGAGATACCTGCTTATGCCACATAATTCAAGTAAGATAAAGTAAGTGGAAGAGGTGGTAAGAGAAAGACACTAGATGAGCACTGACCCCAAACCACTAAGAAGATATGGTCCAATGAATGTAGATGTGGCTAATCCAATTATCTATCCCTCTGCCCTTGTGGAAGAGTAAATAAGGGAATAAAGATAAAGATGTTAGAACCTTCACCAGGACTTACATGCATGGGGAGAGAAGTTGAAAATCAAGACTACAACAGAAATAAGCATAAAAATTCCTTCCCAACATACCTAATATTCTTTGGCCCTGGAGTCACTGAATTCACATCTAAACTAATCTATATTTCATTTTAATTGCATCAACGGAGTTCTCGGGGACTGAAATCTATTAAAGTGAAATTAAGTTTTTAAGCAATTTAGGCAATCATATATGTATTTACACACATATACACATACATATGAAATCCTTATACAGGCATAAAATTCTCTTAATAGAAATAAATTATAAGCAATAAAATAAAAATTAAGCTTAATTTAATTTAGGGTATTGTTTGCTTTTTTAAATAACTAAAACAAATTCATGGAATTTGGAACATGACTATATGGAACATGACTTAACCAAAATTTGTTCATTCTTAACACAAATGATTCTGTTGGTGTGTACTTTTCTTTATGCTAATTCAACAAACCCTGAGCCTTGCTTCTCCATCTGGGGTTACATACACATCACTCTAACCAAATAAAAATGTTTAAAATAAGGGTCCTACATCTTGGTGTCTGGTTATTTGAAATCAGATTTTCATTTTAAATAGTTTCAGTAAAGTGTATGTCATGGCAGAATGTTCCTTTATCTGCTTTGAGTTGGTCTGTGTTGAATTGATAAAATACACTCTTACTCCCATACAAATGTCCAACGTTGTAATTAAATAATTGCTACTTGAAATACTTTATACATGAATAATTTATCTCTTTACACTGTTGAAGCCTTGCATTTCAGTATGTTCTACAGCTTCTGTATCATCACCTGAAATTTGCCTGAAGAGAAAACATAAAAGTCATTCTTTGATTTTAGGTACAAGGAAAACAAACCTAAACACCAATTTTCTATTCTATTTAGGAAGTAGTTTTAATCAAGACTCTTGCTATGTCAAAAAACTTTTCACACTCTACACAATATTCAATAAAGTCAATTCCATTTTTATGGGATGATTATCTGGTTTGTAAGTAGGTACCTTTGTTTCTCTTTGTGATTCCTACCTTTTGTGTATAGTACTTCATTACTAATATCACTGTGAATACAGTGAAGCTCAAGTCAACTTTTTTCTTAGTTGGTAGCTCTGGTGTAAAGATCTTTAGGGAGGTGTTTATTGTTAAAAGACTAGTTGGTTTTACTTAGCTTTATATAATAGATATATTCTAAACAGTTGTTTAAAAATAACATTTCGATACTATAGGGAGATTTGTTATTTTAAAAGAACACTGCAGAACGTCTCCTTTTAAAAGTTAAGAATTGGCCAGACATGGTGGCTCACACTAAGGTGGGAGGATCGCTTGAGCTCAGGAGTTCAAGACCAGCCTGAGCCAAGAGCAAGATCCATCTCCACTAAAAATAGAAAAACTTAGCTGGGCATGGTGGCTAGCGCCTGTAGCCCCAACTACTCCGGAAGCTGAGGCAAGAGAATAGCTTGAGCCCAGGAGTTTGAGGTTGCTGTGAGCTGGGCTGACGCCCATGGCACTCTAGCCTGGGCAACAGAGCAAGACTCTGTCTCAAAAGAAAAAAAAACGTTAAGAATCATCCCTTAAATTGTCTTATACATTTGGATTTCTTTCCCTTTTTGTTTCCATGTCAATCGGGTAATGTGCTGACATTATAACAAAGTTTGAGGCAGGCACATCTCACATATGCTCATGGAAACCCAATCATCACACTTATGAACTACAAAAGGACCAAATTTGGACTTAGCAGATTTTTCTAAACCATTGTACATTATTAATTCAAAAATTATTGAGTAGGAATATAGTATGCTGCATATTACTACATTAAATTTTAAATGCATAAAACTAAAATGAAACAGTTTCAGCATCTGTAATTTCCTCTAAGTTAAAAAAAGGAAACAACCAACAGCTGAAAAACATTACCAAAAACGTTAGTAAGAAATGTGAATTCAACTTACAGGCAGGCATTGAAGACACTTCAGCTGTTACAATACTTTTTATCCCCAAGTTTGATAAGCCACCTCTGATTAAGCCACATGTAAATGCTAAATACTAAAAGGAAAAAAAAATGTAAAAATAGTAAGGATTTACTAAAATAGTAAAGCTAATGACAAATAAGACATTTAGTTAAGCCATGCTATAAATTAAGTCATTGCTGCTGAAAAAGAGAGTTGTGGAAGAACTGCTCAAATTACTGAAAAATATGATGGTTGGAAGGTGTCCTAGCTCCTGGGCACAGGTCTTAAGCCCAAACAATTTAAGTGCTCCAGTCCAGGACTATGAATCTAGAGTGAATGACAAAAACAAGCTGGAAACAGATTAGAATTAGTTCTGCATGCAGCAAAGGTAGTTTGTGTCTCCTGTCCGTGCTTGCCCACAAGATTTTAACTAGACTCTCCTATGGAATGACTTTGGCTTCTTTACTGGCTGCTCTAACACCCCCTGATTCTTGCCTGTTTTCTGAGCCTATCAATTCTATAAACTAACCAGCAATATTCCATTCAACCAGAGTTGATTTCTACTATCTACAACCAAGAAGCCTGACTTATTCAAGACTTACAGCCTGCCACAACAAAGAATTATCACCCAGTTCAAAATATCGACAGTACGGATGTTGACAAACTTTGTCATATAAAAACGAAGAGAGAGAATAGGATTGAGCTACAGCAGGGAAAGTCATGATAAGAATGGGAATTAAAAAATTAATAATCCAAGGAATTTTTATTATCTATCTAAATTTCTGTATTGCATGATGTTCAATAACATTACATATCTGTGAATATAAAATGCTGTTATTTTAAAATTAGTATACATAAATGGGTACCAAGAAGTAATTAGATCTAAATCATGAAATCTCTAAGGAAGAGACCTTAGAGATTATCTCAAGAGTTCTTAATCTGTAATTTGTGAGCCCCATGAAAATAAAAACCATATATATGTGCTTATTTAAGGGAAATTGTGTTCCAATTCTCAAAGATGTCTATAACCCCAACATAGTTAAAAATCAAGGCTGGGTGCAGTGGCTCACTCCTATAACTCTAGGCGGGAAGATCAATTTGAGGCCAGGAGCTTGAGACCAGGCTGAACAACATGAGACCCCGTCTGCACAAAAAAAAAAAAACCCCAGAAAAAAAGAAAAATTAGGTGGGTATGGCAGTGTGTGCCTTTAAGTCCCAGCTACTCAAGAGGCTGAGCCAGGATGATCACTTGAGCCCAGGAGTTTGAAGATGCAGTGAGCTATGATCACACCACTGCACTCTAACCCAGGCAACCCAGCAAGACACTGTCTAAGAAAAAAAAAAATCAGACCAGGCAGAGTGGTTCATGCTTGCAGGCTTATAAACCCAGGACTATGGGAGGCCAAGGCAGGAGAATTATTTGAGGCCAGGAGTTTGACACCAACCTGGGCAATAGCAAGACCCCATCTCTACAGAAATAAAAATAAACTAGCCAGGCACGGTGGTATGCACCTGTAGTCCCAGCTGCTCATGAGGCTGAGCCAGGAGGATCCCTTAAGCCCAGGAGTTTGAGTCTGCACTGAGCTATGACAGTGCCACTGCACTGGAGGACAAAGCGAGATCTCATCTCTAAAGAAAAAAAAATAACTTAAATATCATTGAACTGGTCCAACTTACTCTTTTGTTGTTGTTGTTCAGAAGTCTCGCTCTATTGCCCGGGCTAGAGTGCCTTGGCATCAGCCTAGCTCACAGCTACCTCAAACTGCTGGGTTCAAGCCTCCTGCCTCAGCCTCCCAAGTAGCTGGGACTACGGGCATACGCCACCACACCGTTAATTTTTCTATTTTTAGTAGAGATGGGGTCTCACTCTTGCTCAGGCTGGTCTTGAACTCCTCACCTCAAGTGATTCTCCCACTTTGGCCTCCCAGAGTGCTAGGATTACAGGTGTGAGCCGTCATACCTGCCCCAGTCTTTTCACAACTGAAAAAACTAAGATTCCCAAAAAGTTAAATGAGAAACAGAAATATTAAAATATGATAGGAAAAAAGAGAAAATATACATATCAACCATAAAAATGTAATTAGAGCCTGGTCGCCCCAAAAATAAGAAAATAAGCAATCTTTAATCAGTGAAATTAAATTATGAAAAGAAAACATCGTATCCATTTCTTGGCTCAGTTTATTAACATTTTGTAGCTGTAATAATAATCATTTAGTAAGTACATCCTATGAGCCAAGCACCATGTTAAGTACTTTAAATACATTTAAGTATCAAGACAATCTTATAATAATACAGGCATGATTACACCCTTTTTATTAATGAAGAAACTAATGTCCAGAGGTTATATAACTTATTGAGTATCACACACAAATCTATACATTATAGAGCTTGGCTTAAAATCTAGATTTAATTGGTCCCAAGTCTATGATTTTCCACTATACCTGCACTGGCTTTCCGTTAGATAATTTAGGTTTGGACAAATTTTTACAGAGAAACGGCAGCTTATATAATACTTGCCCAGATATTTTAATCACTTCAAGGAACATCTACGTTAAAACTTGTCAGTTTTCTTTAATACATCTACTTATCAATTCCTACATAAGATTAAAAAACAAAAACTATACAAAACCCAGAAACACAGATATACTTAACACAAAACATGTATTCTTAGGAACAAATGTTAATTATATATTTTTTTAAATGTTTTAATCTGCTAAAGGAGATTATAAACTCTAAGGTGAATAATTTTTCATAGCTAACATCAGTTTTTATAAGTCTGAGTATCTTTACTGATGTATCTATGCTATATTCAAGAATCTACCATAAATCTACATTTCACTGGAATTTAGTTGTAGTATTTAATTAGTCACTGTAAGCCTACTAAGCTTACAGTTTAGTGTAAGTTATTGTAACATGAACATCTGTCTTCTATTTCATAGAAAACTGTTTAAACACAAAAGAACTTTAAAACATATTTTTTAATTCAAGAGTCTATTATGACTAGCATTGTACTTTTCCCCATAGTTCTACTCTTAATAGAAAACCCCAAAGTTCTAATCCATTAAATACCTTAGATGCATGTTCTAAATATTGTTTTCCTGCAGACATTTGAGTAAGCAGACGAAATTTGTTGTCTTGAAGTACATAGATGCCCTATTCCAAAAATAGAGAAAAAATCAAAAGGCAATGTAGTCTGTAGTTCTTAAAATTATTGCTACAAAACAATGTTAAAGTTTTTTAAAGTTATTAAAATTCTCCTTTCCATTGGTCAAATTTTCTTTAAGTGAAAGAGGTTTGCAATGTTCAGACTTTAAAGTTGTGAGTTCAGTATTTCATAACATTAATATTTACTGAATTTTTTTTTTTTAAGAGACAGGGTCTCACTGTCACCCAGATTGGAGTGCAGTGGCACAGTCACAGCTCACTGTACCCTCCAAATCCAGGGTACAAACAATCCTCCCACTTCAGCCTCCGAAGTAGCTGGGACTACAGGTGCATGCCACCACCCCAGCTAATTTTTTTCATTTTTTTTTGTAGAGACAGAAACTCACTGTGTTGCCCAGGCTGGTCTCAAACTCCTGGCTTCAAGCAGTCCTCCTGCTTCCGCTTCCCAAAGTGCTGGGATTACGGGTGTGAGCCACTGCAGCCAGCCATTTACAGAATGTTCCTTTTTTTTTAATTTTTAATTTTCTTTTTTTTTCTCTTTTTCTTTTTTTTCTTCTTTCCAGGAATAAAAAATAAACCTAAAACTGAACATTCTTTACACTGACGATACAAAGATGCATAACACAGTCTCTATCCTTAAAATACTCATACTCTATGGCAAAAAAATCATTAATACATGTCCATGTGAAATTAGCTGTTATATGTAATTAAATCATGTCTAGAAAGTCAATAATCAGAGTCACTTTTTATCATTAGCATTTCAAGTAATTCCAAGCTAAAGTTGATATTATTATATGAAAAAATGAATTCTGTTGGTAGTGTCAGAAACATTATAAATATTTTAATTTTTTACTTAATCAAAATGCCAAATCTGGCCAGGTTGAGGTGGCTCATGCCTATAATCCTAACACTTTGGGAGGCCAAGGAGGGGTTGAAACTACTGCTTGAAGCCAGTAGTTCAAGACTAAACTGAGCAACATAGCGAGACCCTGTCTCTACAAAAAAATAGAAAAATCAGCAGGGTGCGGTGGTACACACCTGTAATCCCAGCTACTTGGGAAGCTGAAGCAGGAGATTGCTTAAGCCCAGGTGTTTGAGGATGCACTGAGCTATGATGACACCACTGTACTCTAGCCTAGGGAACAAAGTGAGACCCTGCGCACTCCCCCCTAGCCCCTGCCCAAAAATGCCAAATCTACTCTAAGTATTTCCTCAAGGTTTATAAAATAAAATCAATCTATTTAAATGCATAGTTTTTAAAATCAATCTATTTAAATAGTTTTCTATGCAATCTAATTTTGTAGTAACAAAATATTAGACTAGAAAATGACATAATAAATAATGCAAGTTATTTAAGAGTAAAATATGCTTTATAGATTAGACCTTAGAAATTAAAGACATAAATACGATAGATCTGTGGTTCTGCATAGTAAGACAACTAAATAATAACAACGAAGGAACCAAGTTCTGAAACCTATATCATTCTGACATTTACTACTTTTTAAAATTTAACATAACTTATATAATTGGGGAAAAGGAACAGCTGTCATTACCGTTAACTGTCCTTTTGTCTTTATTCACTTTACCCCAATAGAGAAAAAACTAATGACTTATTAATAACATAAAGAAGCATTCCAAATCAACCAGAAATTATTTTAAGTTTTAAGTAAATCACTAAAATGGGACATTCATATTAAGTTAAAGGACTTAAAAGATAGGCCTTAATTTATTCAAATACCTGATGATTTGTCCTTAGATTGTCGATTTGTTTCTTGAATACTGTAGTCCAAAAATCTTTACAAATGAACTTCATGATATCTAACTCATCCTTAAATCTTGCAGTATCTTTTGTAAACCTAAAAAGATCACCTAGAAGTAATATAGCGTTTTTCTCCAAAGAAAGCAAGAGGGGCAAATTATTAACTAATTTCCAAATGCCAGAACAACACTGAACATTTATTGACAGTCATAAAGTGGTAAGCAGCAAGCAAAGTAGATTCTATGTCAATGAATTCACATTTTGTTATATGATGGAACCTAAAATTAGTCTAATAGTTTATCAGTCTAACAGCATAGCCAAAATTTTCAGTATAATTCATTCTAGCACATTAAAAAAAAAAAAAGAGCTAGCCGGGCGTGGTGGCTCACGCCTGTAATCCTAGCACTCTGGGAGGCCGAGGCAGGCGGATTGTCTGAGCTCAGGAGTTCGAGACCAGCCTGAGCAAGAGCAAGATCCTGTCTCTACTAAAAAAATAGAAAGAAATTAGCTGAACAACTAAAAATATATATATAAAAAATTAGCCAGGCATGGTGGCGCGTGTCTGTAGTCCCAGCTCCTCGGGAGGCTGAGGCAGGAGGATCGCTTGAGCCCAGGAGTTTGAGGTTGCTGTGAGCTAGGCTGACGCCATGGCACTCTAGCCCTGGCAACAGAGTGAGACTCTGTCTTGGTAAAAAAAAAAGAGCTGAGTATGATCATTATATTGTTATATAAAATATAATCAGAGTTCAACTACACAGATAGTAAGAAGGGAAAATTAAAAAGAATTGATCTATTGTAAGCTACAGTTCTGCTAAAACATTGATCTATAATATAAATTGAAAGATACGTGCACAAACATAGACCCTAAGGCACTTCCATCCCTAGGCACTTAAACAAATTTCTATTCAGGTAAAAGAACCTATTAGACCTTAAGTAGGAAATGCAACACAATTTTGGACAATTGTTTCAATATACCAACATTTTCAGGAAAAAAATCTAAAATATATATTTTCTTCAAATATTAAAACATAAAATTTGAATAACTGAGTTAAAGTAGCATTGGATTTAAAAAGAATTTTAATCTGTGAATTAAAGAGAAGAATTAAAATTTGGATCTAAAGTTTCATGCAACTTTTTGAAATGGACTATCTTTGTTCATAACCTACCTGGAAGAAAATTTTCAAATCCATACTGCTCACCTTTCTATCAATCCTTGTCCCACTCGAAACCCCATGTTTTCCAGCTTGGTAATACATCGTCCATTTTCCTATTTAAAAAAATAATCGTTTTGAATACTTTTAGAATGCTGAGATGTTAGTACCTCAAAACTAGTTTTAAAATACTAGCTAAAAATTTTAATGTAAATATTTATACTTATTTCACTGAAACGTTTTAAGATAAAGTGAATTCTAAGATGTTCTTGCATTTTCTTAGCATTAATCATTTTCACAGGGCAATAAGATAAACTATTTATTATTACTTTTTGGAAATACCATCTTCCTAATTACTCTCCCTTCCCGCCTTTTTCCCTATTTTCAATCATTCTTTTCTCCTAGGTTATAAAACCTGGTATCACCTTTGACTTATTTCTCCTCATTCATTCCCTATGTGCTGTCACTAAGTTCTATTGTTCCTTGCTTCAAAATGTATCTTAAGAGTCATCCAGGTTTCCCAGTTCTCAGTGTGTTGTAGTTGATGACCATCCTATGCCTTTGTGATTGCGTTGCTCTCATCTATTAATTGTCGGGAGCCATGAGGCCCGGAAGCCGCTTGTTCAAGATGGCCGCGAGCCATGTGGATCTGCCTGACTACCTAAAGTGGCCGACCAAGCCCGCACATTTACAAAAGCCCGAGAAAAGAGCTTGTAAGTTTCCATTCACCCAGTGTGACGTACCCCCTGGGCGGCCCGCACGTGTAAATCTCCATGGTAACTCCCGCCTTGGAAAGTACCGCCTAACTACTTCCTCCTTCTGCCCTATTTAAGCCTCTGCCCTACTGCCAATAAACGAGACTTGATCAGACTCCTGTCTTGTCT
>CAUYSK010124961.1:0-55717 GCA_963575035.1 Avahi laniger | reverse complement strand
GCATCAAAGAAAAACTTGTTATAAGGGACCTTCAGCTACTACATGAGTCTCTTTCATCACAAGCAAGTTCTTTCTTGGCAAGGACACAAAGACTTTAGCACATGTTATACAAAAGCAACAGTGACAGCATTATCGATGCCTTAATCTCGTTATAAAAATCATTTCACTGAGGTGTCAAGAACTTCTCAGGTCCATTTAGCGTATTTTTCTAATGTCTCCCATTGAAACAGGGAGAAATTGCGACATAGGTCAATATGCAGGATTAAAAACAAAAACGCAGCCAGGCACGGTGGCGTGTGCCTGCAGTTCCAGTTACTCAGGAGGCTCAGGTAGGAAGATTGCTTGAGCCCAGAAGTTCAAGGTCAGCCTGGGCAACATCAGGAGACTCCATCTCAAGAAACAAACAAACAAAAACCAAATACACACACACACACACATACACACACACACACACACACACACACGTCATCAGATTGGAAATGGCTCTGAGATGTTATGTCTTCATTGAGAAGCTTATAATTAAGAGGCAGGTGATATCAGTGACTTCGATAATCAAACTTTGACTGGGGGCCCACAAAGGCAGGATGCCCATGGACCAGAAGATCTCAGGCAGATTAAAGGAGGTGCTGCATCATTCAGGGAGTAGACACTGGAGGTTACGGTGCGTACGTATGCCACACCTTTGGTCTGTGGCAGTATTCGGGGAGGGACTAGTCCTTGAAATGACACCAAGTGTGTTTTTCATCTGCTGTAATTTTCCTGTCCCCTGCTACTCTCTGCCTCCTTTTTCTTTTGGGAACTACCCCTTCACTGAACATAGTCTTGGCCAGACTATAAGGCAAGGCCCCTACACAGTGCTTGGTCAGATCGAGCAAAGCTAATCAAACAATCTCTTCCAGAATTTAAACCTAGAGCAGAGTGATACAAGGGCACAAAGTAATTGGAACTGATTATTCTAGTTGAAGAATGGGATGACAAACATTTTTTCTAGCTGCTCACAAACAACAACAACACCACAACCAAACAAATAAACTAGAAACCCACTAATACCACCATCAGCAACACCCAAGTATTAGCTGATTTCCACGAGGAATTTGCATAAATGTGATTTTCCATGAACCAGAGGAGATGCCATTTTGTTCCTGGATGCTAGTGCCAGCCCTTTTCTTTCTTTTCGAAAATAATCAAGGCAATTAAATCAAAGAGCTTCACTTTAAAAATGACATCAGTGATAACTTTTTGCAATTTTAAATGTGAAGGTGAGAGTCATTGTCACACCTTGTAGAAGGATAACTAAAAAAAATAATCAAGCCTATCACCAAACTTTTCAAAATACGCATGATCTTCAGCATTAAGTTTTCTAGCTTTTGTCAGGATGTTACAAGGTTTTTTTTTTTTTTCTCTCACAGTGCTCCCTCAGTCTGCAAACCCACGTTAGGCTTGTGCGAGTCCATAAAGGCTCCACCACATGGTGGCGCTCTGGTTGTGCCGTTGGTGAAATCGCTTTCGTTTTCTTTTTAGGAAAAGGGTTGATCAAAATATGAAGTTAAAAAAGAAATTTACTCCTTAGCTTTCTACAGGCCCAGGAAATAAATGTTCTCTTTAATGTTTTCTCTACCTCCTTCTTCTATCATCCTCCTGTTTGGGAAGTCTGCAGATACTCTTTCTTTTGGTTCATGCAGTTGAGACCACTAGGATCCAAAAGTGCAGACCTGGCTGAACCTGCCTAATTCTGAACAATAGAGAAGCTGGTTTAATGATACTCACGTGGTGCCTTCTGTGACTGTTCCTCTCTTGCTCATTCCGAACCCTTGTCAAATGAATTCCCCCGGGAATTTCCAGCACACCTCAGCTTCCTGACCAACAACTTGCTCACTTGTTATCAACTATCCCGGAATAAAATGTACTAATGTGATAAAGAAAAACAGGTCTAATAAATAGAGTCCTGTGATGAGGCCTTTTAAATTTAAATGCCAAATCTCCACGAAGTAAATAGTTCTAGGGTAGAAAATGCTCTGGAATGGCAGGTTGGTTTTTTGTTGTTAGTGGTGGTTTCTTTTCTTTTCTCTTTTCTTTTGTTTTTCTTTTTCTTTTCTTTCTTTTCTTTTTCTTTTTTGGCTTTGGGGAGGCTGTGTTATTCTCTTGAGAGAAGTTCCTTAAGGTAGAGGAAGATCTAGTTCTGTATACCTGGAGAAAGGCTGACCTGATGATTTCTGGTACACAATGCATAGAAGGTATGTATACACCAGGAGCCAGTGTACTATTTCATACTACAGATGACCATAACAACTCAGCTGGGCTATGTGAGGAGGAAATTATAAATAGGTTATTCAAGAAGTATTTTTCAATAAATGAAAAGGCAATTAAATTGTTTGCTCATTTCCCTAGTTTGGGAGGTATATTAGATTTCCACTGCTGTGTAATAAATTTCTGTAAACTTAATGGCTCAAAAAATACTCATTTATTAGTTCACAGTTCTGTAGGTCTGAAGTCTGGGCAAGGCATGGCTGGGTTCTGCAGTCAGACTATCACAAGGTTGAAATTAATCTGCTTCCAAGTTCAATGATTTTTGCCAGGGTTTGTTTCCTTGTGGTCGTATGTCTGATGTCCACATTTTCCGTGCTGGTGGTCAGCCAGGGGCCATTCTCACAGTTCCTCATCATGTGGCCCCTAGAGGTAAGTCACTGCATGGCTTTGCTGCTTCCAGGCCCAGCAGAACATTTCCTTCTGACTTCTCTCTCTGAGACCTGCCTGAGAAAAAAATCTCTCTGATTTTAAAAGGCTCATGTGACTGATTAGGTCAGGACCAGCAAGGTAATCTCTACCTTTGTTAAAATCAACTGATGTGAGTTCTTAAGAACATTTGCAAAACCCCTTCACAGCAGCACCTGGATGAGTGCTTGACTGAATAGCTGGGAGAAGGTGTGCTTACACCAGGGGCCAGGATTCTATCTCAAAATAGTGGCTTTCCCATAACTTCACTTCTCACTGCTGTTCTGATACTGATATACAGCAGAGCTGGGGCGCTCTCCCCAGCTTATCCTGCTTGAGGAATAGTTATGGTTCTGGTTCTTAGGTACTCTGCTGGGCTGAGTCAGAGGAGTTACAGCTGGGACAGACTGTAGAGATGGAATCCAATTTATCCGAGATGATAAGAGGTAGGTTCAGAAACACCTTGGGATCACACAGAGGGTGGCCGATGTGGCCCAAACCCTCTAATTTCCAGTCCTTGTTCCACAATGGACTTTTCACCAGAGTGAGGGAGAATGATGAAAATAAGAAAAATTGAGTAAGTTTTACATAATATTATTCTTGATTTAAATAACCTTCCCTATTATGAGATTACACTGCCTAATTTTACCTTTTTTGTGACGATGAGGGATGAGCTAGATGAAGCACAGAGAAATGATTTGTACAGTTATTAAATAACTCATTTTTTAGCTGTGACTACAATATAGATCTTTCGATTTCCAGGTCAAGACTTGGTTGATAATTATGACATCATGCTTTTCAGAATGCGAGGGAAATCCTTGAAAAGAGGAAAAAAGGAATCCACATTCAGAATAAAAATGTTACAATTTAACTATTAGTATTTTAGGTGTTTAATCTGCTTTCTAGTTATTATTCACTGTTATCTAGTTATTATTTCTTAAAGAAATGTATTGCCTTTAAAAATTTAAAATTATTTTACACCCTCCCCTTCCCTTCACACTATTTCCTGTACTGGTGAAAAAATTTACCATTTAGAAGAGTCAGGCATCATTATTGCTATGGCAGTGACTGTCAGGATGAGGCCATAAAACCCCTAAATATCTAATCTGTTCTATCACCCTAGTTTCTAGCATGTTCAGAATATATTATAGGCATGACAATTATCTTTCCTGCTGGATTGGTAACTATATTTGAAAAGATATCAGGAATTAGTAATAAGGTAAAGAAAATGGATAAATATATAAAAGGTATCATTTAGTGACTGCTACTATGTGCCAGAGGGCACTTTGATATATTTTCTCTAATTCATTCATCAACCTGCAAGGTAGATATTAATATTATCCTTTTTATTCCACATGTAGGTAACCATTTTCAGAGAGATTAAATAACTTGACCACAATCAGAAATCTAGAAAATGACAGGGCCATTTTTTGATCTCAGGAATTTATAGTCCAGGTTCGTTCGCCTGCAGTGTGCATGACCTTCAACCATCCATTTTTGTGCATGGGTATGTCTTTTTACCACTGCATAAGAATAATAATTACATTCAGAGATGAGAGATTATACTGCAGCCTAGAAGGCCTCAATCTGGAATTAGGGTTAGAATTATCGTTGTGACGTTATCAGTAACTGTGATGGACTCGGGTGAGTTACTTCATTAAGTTTTCTGAACCTCCGTTTCCTTATTTATACTTGGAAAACCAGTGGTAAGATTAAGTGATGCTCACTCGTGGCTCCTGATGCAAAAGGCTGGTGCCCTACATTTGTGTTAACTTGTCTTTATTCATTCATTCACTTACTCATTCTCTCCTTTTGCTATTTATTTCTATGGCTGCTACAATTGCCCCTGTTAATATCAACATTACTGTGGCCACTACCAATATTACTATGCTGCTGCCTTCACATTTGCTGCTACGGTGACTGCTTCCAGTGTCCTCATTAACTACAACTGCATACACTCTCCTATTTGAATTCCCAAATCTCTATGAGACAGTTATTATTATCTTCATTTTACAACTGAGAATAAAAATGCTTGGAGGAATTTTTAAAAATTTACTAGAGGTCATCGCTATCAGTGGTAGGTACAGAATTTAAAACTGTCTTCAGAGCCGATGATCTTTACCACAACTACCAACATGACATTTATTAGATTCTCCTTATCCGGTGTTTGCTTTAATAGAAAAATAATCTTTTCAACATGATTTAGAAAATAAATGGACTCTCCAAGAAGATGGAAAGATACTGTGTTTATCTGTGACTTCTCATGCTCCCTGACACACAAGCCCATAACCCTGCAAGGATGTGTATACAAATTCGAGAAACTGAGGGAAAAGAATCTACTGCTGGGATTTCATTTATTCAACAGACCTTTACTGGATTCTATTCTGTGATAGGTGCTTTTGCTAGGGACTGTGGATATAAAGATGAATAAAACACAATCCCTGCCCAGGGGTAGTGGGAAAACAGTTTTCTAATAGCTGCTCCACTGGCTTTCAGGATAGGGGGAGGGTTAGGGAGGGGGGAAAGTCACCGCTTAGCAGTCTCCTGTAAAGGAAGGCTCTAAGAACTCTGTGTCACTGTCCTGTATTTCAGTGAAAGATGTGCAAAGCAGGGTCCTCAAACCAGGCAAATACAGATGCTGTCCAGTTTGGGGACAACGATTTTTCTCTGAAATGGAAAGATTTGGCTTTGGGGCCTAATATGGGAAGAGGATATGGAGGAAGCAGTAGGAATGAACTTTCCCTGAGGCAGTGAGGAGAGTTAGGCTGAAGATGATTATTTTCAGCTATGAAAATGAGCAGTAGCTCAGAAGCCCAGCGGCCTAAAACAGAACATGGGAAGACAGATAACCTCCTCTCAGTGACTGGCCAGGGAAGTGTTTGCGGGTGCTTGCTATATGCCTAAGTGTATGTCTGGGGCACATGTCTGTGCACTGCATGTGTGTGTGCACGTCTGTGTACTTGTGTGTGTGATTGTGCACACACACCAAGGAAGAGACTCTGGCAGGGCATATTCCTGTTGATGCTGTAGGCAGATGCCCATTTGCTCTTAATCTACAATGGAGAGATAGTGGAAAAATCTATGAATGGATACGGCTAGAACCCATAATGCAAATTTTGAAGATTTGGTGTCGAATGATTACAAAAACAACTTACAAAGCTGATTATTTTAGCGAGTGAGATCCATACGGTGTGTGGAGTGGTCGGAGGTGAAAAGCATTTATTTTCTGTTATTATCTATGCTTTCTATAATGCAGTCCTCTGCACCTCCTCATGCCTCCCACTTACCAAAGAAATTGCTTCCTTTGTCTGAACTTGTTTACAACAGATGCCTTATTACAGCCTGGGTTTTAATTGTCCTTATGAACACTGAAAACAAAATGAAGGGAGAAAAAATCAACAACAAACAGTCTCTATCTACAAACATTTTTAAGCCAGAGCTGGAGGAAATGACAAATATATTTCAAAATTATTTTAGTTTGATAAGAAGCCTGGAAGCCTGGCCTTTTCCCCAAGGGGTTAAATCCCTGGGGCAGAGATAATTATGATTATTTGTGTTTCTTATACACAGGGAGCTGTAAGGATCTGTTGTCCTTCTCTCTAGTATATGATTTCTGCGCAAGTGGGCTTCTGCTAAATCACAGCTTTTATATTATCTGAAACTGATTTTAGTCCTTTTTCTGTCATCCAATACAAAAATATTAAATTTCAGGGACTGGTTTAATAATAGTGAGATTTCACACCTAGAATGCAAGATACTTTTTTTTTTAGATTCAGTTTGTTTTCATCTGTGCATATGAATGTGTTGGATTAGCAAGAAAGCAATACCTTTCTTCCATTGTTTACAACTGTTTATAAAAGCAAAAACACTAAATGTAAATCTAAAGTCAGAAGTTATAAAGCTTTGCACATCTAATTTTTAAAATAGTTTCTGGTTCGTAGAAGGCCATCTTTGTATCCAGCTGTGAGAGGCTTTTGCAAAACCCCAGAGAAATTATATGACAGGCCCAGGGAGGTGGTGGCTATTGACATAGAATAATCCAGCTTTCCTGGGTAAGAAGTGCCTCTTGTAGCTACTTAATCAGTAGCATGGAGAACCCACTAATTAGAAAGGGTACCAAGCACCTCCCTCATTCACTTCACCTTTACAACGGACCATGTTAAAGTAGCTTCACATCACGTAGCATTTAGTGTAATACTTGTGTTAAAATCACTATAATGGGGACAGGGAGAGATGCTGAGTATCTTGGCACTTCTGGGTACTAACAGCACACTGTGTCCCTTGCAAAGTCATTAATACACTGGTATTAAAGACTAACTCAGCATGCAGCATGGTAAACAGAGCTGGAGAGTGACAGCGTGTGCTTACAAACAAGGGGTTGCAGGAATGGACATTAGAAGCTGATTGAGGGCTCCCTGAAACGGGGAAGTAGGCAGGGGAAGATAGGAGGTCAGAAGGCTCTGCTTTTAAAGCAAAATGGCATAGAGGACTTCGTGTAAGCAGGCCCGAGGAGTGCTTCTAAGGAGAATTTAAAGCCCATAAAGCTGGGTAACTTCCACAGTAAGGAGGCTATCACAAACGCAGGGGGCAGAATGAGTCATTTAAAATTACTGACCATCAGCAAATTCATGAAATTCTATGAAATTCTGGCTGAATAAAATATCCCAAGAGGGTGTTGATTTCTGGTTATAGGTGAATTATAAACTGGGGGCAAAGGAGGGAATAGTATATTCAGGGAAAATAGGAGTAAGACAGAGTTTGGGTCAGTGCTTTTGAATGGGAGATAGGACTTGGCTTTTCCTTTTAATATCCCATCACAGTATCCACTACTTTCTCATTTCAAGGAATTGGTGGAGGCCCTGAGTCCCAACTGTTAAACTATAGAACTGCATTTCCAGTGGGCCTGCATAGGGGAACACTGGGGTAGGGATTCATGGTGTCTCTGAATGTTAGAGCTGGAGGGAACTTTAAACATCATCTGATTAAACCCCCTTAAATCACAAATGTGGAAAAAGGCTCAACAAGCTGAAAAGACCTAGCTAAAATCCACTCAACCAGGTAGTAGTGAGATAGGAAACCTGCAGGGCCTGCTCAGTGAGTCATAAGACCCAAATCAAGGTCTCTGATAAAACAAGAGTCAGAGAATAAGCCAGCCAAACCATCTAGAACTCAGATGGCCACAAAAAATGACCTCAGGTGACCCTCACTGCTTATGTGCTAGTTATAATACATTCACATTCTAAAAGAAACCCTCACCAGTGCCATAGCAGTTTACAAATGCCATGGTAACTCCTGGAAGTTACCCTAATATGGTGTAAAAAGGAGGGGAATCCTCAGTTTCAGGAACTCCCCACCCCTTTTCCAGAAATCTTATGAATAATCCTGTCTCTGCTTAACATAAAATTAAACAGAACATATAAAATAAGACCCTGGAAATTCACAAAAGGCTTCTCTCTGTTGCTCTGAGAGATAGCTGCTGCTCTATGGGGCGGCCACCTTTCTTTTTGTCTTTTCTTGCCTCAATAAACTTGCTTTTGCATTACTCTGTTGGCTTACTCTTGAATTCTTTCCTGCATGAAGCCAAGAACCCACTTAGCCTTCAGTCTGGACCTCAGTTTTGGGGTCTTCTTTGCTGTATCACTGGCAGAGCTGAGGGGGTAACAGGTCTTCTGGAGGTGGTTCTTCTCGCTCTCTAATTTTTCCTATTCCTCTGAGACAAAGACATGTCTCTTTTAGTCATCAATGAGACCGATTCTTTTTTTTTAAAACAGTTAACACACTTATTTAAATTCTAAACACTAACAGAAAATACTCACATCTACTCCCCCTTATTTTGTTGGTTCATACTTCCCATGCATCGCATCATCCAAACTGGGAGGGAGCATTTTTACCCTTAGAATGAACCCATGGTTTTTACAATATGCCAACCCAGTGGGAATCAGTTGAATTACACTTGATCCAACAGGTGCTACCCTAAGAATAGATTCATCCAATCTCTAAATCTAAAGTCTAAAAGACTTTACTTTGAGACATGCAAGCATGACTTTTCACTAACCAATTCATTTGTTCTTTTATTGATTACAGAAAATCTGAGCCATTTCTGTGTGCCAAGCAATGTCAAGAGTAAACTGCAGAGAAACAATTCCCATCCCTGACACATGATGCAGGAGCTTGCAGTCCAGCAGGGAGAGTGGGATTCCTATAAAACCACCAGAGCATATTGGTAACAAATGGCAATAAGTGCGATGAAAGCTGATCAATTGTTTCTGCTATAGTATCTATTCATGCGATTTCAACATATTAACAAGCCTGAGGGCTAATGGAAAGCCAGCTAGAAAGCTTAGCTCCAAATAAGCAAGCTTCCAATAGCTTAAGAAAGGTGTTTATAGTCTCTTTTTATGTGTCACTCCCTGTTTAGCTGTTTAACCTGAGCATTTTCCAAAGCCTATATATTTTTTTTATTTTCAAAGCCTCTAAAAGCACTTGTACAAACCAGGTGACTCCACAGTCTTTACAATTACCATTGTCCTTGTACTGTTGAAGCACCACAGCTATTATTAATAGAAAAGCCAATGCTTCATCTTCCACTGCACTCAGCCCAATCCATTACCTGTGAAAATCTTGGGATTTCTGATGCTGCTTGAAGACAGGGTGTGATATCAACAGTTTCCAGATCTAAGCTGGTTCTCAGACCCAAACTGATTGATTGAGGTAGAAGCAGAGCCCCCTTGAGCTACTCATCAATGCCACTGCAAATACATCCAATAATCATTCCCCAAACCTTCCCCCAAAGGGACCTTCAGCCATTTACCTGGAGAAAAGGAAATACTTAACACTTAGAGCATAACTGGATACCAAATCTGATCTGATACTCAAAAACACAACAGTTCAACATGATTCAGTGGTTAAAGTGATTAGAGACCAGGAAATACAAAGTCCTGGCTGAAGTATCTCTGATGATGGGTTCATAAGGTTCATGAACCCACCCTATGGTTATTTACTCATTTCCTGAGTGTATAATTGGTGTGGCTATACTTAGCAGCTGGAAGAGTCCTTACATTAGTTCCCTGAACTGTGGTGTAATAACCATCATTGTAGGCCAGGCCAAGCGGAAGCCCCTGAAACTGTCTTACCTCTCTCCCAGATCCCAGCTCAGCCAAGGTAGAAAATCATACCCCAGGAGGAATTGCAGAGATTAGAGTTGTCTTAGTCTGTTTGGTATACTATACCATAATTCATAAACTGGACAGTTTATAAACAACTAACATTTATTTCTCATAGTTCTGGAGACTGGGAAGTTCGAGATCGAGGTGTCAGCAGATTCAGTGTCTGGTGAGGACTGGTTCTTCCTAGATGATGTCTTCTCCTTGTGTCCTCATCTGGTAAACAGGGCAAAAGGGCTTTCTCAGCTGTATTTTATAAGGACACTAATCCCATTGATGAGGGTCCTGCATTGAACTGGCATTTTCTTCCCAATCCTATTCATAAAGATGATCCAAACAGTTCTGTTATTTGGGAAGGCTATCAACTCTCTAGCTACAGGACTCCATTAACTCCCCTGCTCCTTGTCATTAAATAATGCTCATAGAACCTTTTAAATTTGACATTCTGAAAATATTACATCATTCTACTACATTGATGACAATATACTAATTGGATTTGGTGATCAAGAAGTGGCAAGTTCTGTGTATTCCCTGGTAAGGGACAATAGGAGAATAACACCATGAATGTTTGGGAACCTGTGATATCAGTGAAGATATTAGGAGTCTAATGGCCTTGGGCATGTTGTGATTTTCTCTTAGGCAAAGGACAAGTGGTTGCCCATGCACTCCTGCCACAAAATAGGCACAGCTCTTGGTGAGAATTTTTTTGAATCTTGGAGACTGCATATACTGTGCTTAGGATTGCTGCTCTAATTTATTGGGTGGCTTGGAAGGCTGACACTTTGAGGTGAGGCTCAGAGTAAGAGAAAGCTCTGCAGCCAGTCCATATGAACAGCACACCTCATACTGTGTTTAGTCTCTTTCTAGTCCAAAGAGAAGAGTTATAGCACAGGTAGATGCCTGGAATCTTAAAGCAACATCCAATAGTCCATACCTTGTGGGTTAGAGAACTATTTTTCATATGAAAAAGCAGCTTCTGGCATGCTACTGGCCCCTAGTAGAAGGGAAGGTGTTTGATCATGGCATATCAAGGTATTATGTGACCAAATCTTCTTATCTTAAGATGGGAGTTTTCGCGACCACCAAGAAAGAGGGATGGGTGGGTTCAGTAGAAGTCCAGCACTGTGATGGAAATAGCACATTTGGGTTTGGTGAGCCAACAGCTAATATTAAAGCACCATGTTCCCAACAAATTGAATGCACAAATCCAAGAACCAAAGGGAGAAGAATTTGGCTTCTCTCACTATATTTCCTGCTATCCACCTATGAAATTTGTATTTTCTGTCTTAACAACTTTAATCCCTACTGGAATAAATCTCTTGGTTCTTTGGGAGTAGGAGATGCTTTCATTAGGGGACACAGTAAAGATTCCACTTAACTTAAAACTCTAATTTAAAGCTCTAACTATCACTTAGTCATTTTTCACTCCTTGTGGCAGTGTGTCTGCATGCAATGTAAGGAGGTGACATATTGGCAGGAGTAATTGAACCTGATCACTCTGGAGAGCTAGGATTGCTATCAAGCAATTGCTATTAGGAGTTCTTCTGAAACCCAGGGTTCACCCTGGAGTATATCTTGGTGCTGCCATGCACAGGGATAAACTTAAATGAGTATTGTCAACAACCATAGCCCAACAGGGGAAAAGAACTAAGGGTTCTGGCCTTTGGGAATAAAAGTCTGAGTTTTTCTGTCAGTCAAGCAATCCAAACTCAAGGAAAATTCTGAATGGGTGGTGGAAGAGAAAAATATAACTATTGGTTACAGCAATTGGGATCAGTTGTGGCAATTGGGACTGTAGCTTGTTCCACTAACATTGTGTATTATGCCCTTTGTATATTTTGCAGGTGACCGCCACCTTGAATGTGCTGTGATGGATTGGACTTAGGGTGAAGGGAAAGTGGGTCTCAGAAGTGGAAAGGATGGGTTGTCCTAGACAACACTTGCACCCTGCCCTGCATCAGTACCTCTCTGCCTATCTTTTTACCCCAGTTGTTATTGTGATACCTTAGAAGTGCAAGTGTAGTCTGACTACACCTTAATTTAGCTGGGCTAAGGATCTCTGACATTCTGTCATGTATTTCTCTGCCTCTACTATCTGCATGTCTGTGGAATCTACCCAGCATTCTGAAGCTTGTGCAAACCTGCAAGTGCAATGGGCAATCTTGACCCATGGGTGCAGAAGCTAGTGTATAAATGTTTCCCTTTTCCCATGAGCAGACAATTCTGAGTCTCACTCTTCAGTTCTTCAGAAGGTCCCCAACAGAACTGAGCTCCAGGGGCCCATAGGAGGAAGCAGTTTGATATAATTCCTTGGACTGGCTTTCCTTCCTTCCCTGTTTCACCCTTGTCTTCCCTCTGCTCCTGTTCTATATGCACCAGTTTCCAAAATGAACTACCTGAGTGCAACCCTTTGTCTCAGGCTCAGCATTGTGGGGTGACCCAGGCTAAAACAATAGATGTCCTCTAATTTAACTTTTTCTTCTGTGTGTGTCCCACTTTTGGAGTGTTGGGGTGTCCATGTATTTTTGTGCTTATATATCCTTGTCAATACTGTGTTCAGATGCTCCTACTCTGGCTGTGAATTTTACTCAACTCCTCTGAGTTTTGCTTTGCCCTGTGTACTCTTTTTTCCCTTACCTTGTCCTAAATTTATTTTTCTTTTCAAGAAAACTACACTATATTCCCTTACGATTTTCTCAAAGGCTGGACTCTGATATCTGTATAAAAAGTGGAACCATCTGTGAAAGGCAAATGAAATGACATTCTCATGCTTTCTCTTCATCTTCCGCCTGCAGAAGTTAATAGAAATGGTGGTAATATATTTGTGGTATATTAAGAGTATTTTAGAATTTATTCATACAATATTTGGATAATCATATAGACTCTGTGGCAATTGTAACCGGCATATTAAATAACCAGCTTACCCATGCGGCAGTATGATTACTTAAGCTTTATAGACACAGCCTACTTGTCTATAAATAATTTTGCTAAATTGATTATTCAGAAAGATTTTATTTTACTATAGATTTGGGTTTACATTTATTCTAAATCAGTGAGTAGCATTTCAAAAAACCTACTTGATTTTCAATATCGATCAGAATTCAGAAAACCAAAGCTGTATGTTTCATGTAGCTCTTGGTACTGATTAGTAAGTTAATAATATTATTTAAATAGTATGTCAGAGAGAGAATAACATATTTCCATTTCTCCTTTATCAGCATACACATATCTATAGCATGTGTAATGGTGTGTACAGAGATATCAATCTCATCCAATTAAGCTCTCCTTCAATAGTATCTTTCAAGGGATGAATACTAGAGTGTGTTGCAAGGGGCTGATAAAATTAATGCTAAAATATTTCTACAAGACTGTAAGTCAAATGGAGTAACTCAATATCAGATTTGAAGTATAAAATTGAAAAAGTATTAAAAAATGAGCCTCACAGAGACAGCTCCAAGAGGAAGGTGAGTGGAAAGATCCTATCTCAGAGATGTTTTGAGCTAATAGAATCACAGATGCATCCAGTATCAGCGGACTTCAAGATATGTCACATAATAGAAAGTTTGAGGAAGACTCAGTACATTTTCTGTGCTAGCATGTCAATTTTAAAACAAAATATAAAAGGTTATCAAAACAATGTAACCTCCTAACATATTTATATCAAAAGCAGTGCTCCTTAGAGGTATTTGCTAAATAGTAATTGATTTTCCAAAGAAAATGGTGATGTAACTCAGTCCTAAGATTATACACCATATTTTTACTTGATTGTTAAAATTTTATTTTAGCTCAGATGTTTGAAAAATCTGTTTTTTCTTATATCCCTCATAGACCGATAACCAGCCACCCCCGCACAAGTGCACACACAGTATTTTATGAGTAAAAATTATACTTTTCCCTCTGTGCCCAGAGGTTCTGCATCCATAATTAAATCAATTGTGAATCAAAAATATTTGGAGAAATAAAACATAAAAATAACAATACAGCAATAAAAAATAAAACACATAAAAATAATACATTATAACAACTATTTACATAGTGTTTACATTATATTAGGGATTATAAGTAATCTACAGATGATTTACAGTATACAGGATGATGTGAGTAAATCCTATGTAAATACTATGCCGCTTTATATAATGGTCCTGAACATCTGAGAATTTTGATATCCACAGAATTCCTGTAGCCAATGACCTGCAGATACAGAGGGATGACTGCACAGCTTCATATTGACCCAATTATTAGATTACTATTTTCCATGACTTATACCTATAGATGTAATCAGATTTTTTACAAGCAGGATACAAAAAATCATTAAAAGTAGATTGAACTTTTTCATCAAAACACGTCTTACCGCTTAGTATGGTGTCAAAAGATTAAAACATTCTGAATGGCCTTGAAGGTCTTTTTCTTTCGTTTTTTTGAATGCTGGTAATTATCGTTATCTTATATTATTTTAATACCAAAAGATCGGGCAGGTGGGAGAGGGGAGGAGGGGATGGGTATATTCACAACTAAGGGGAGTAGTGTGCACTCTCTGGGGGATGGACATGCTTGCAGCTCTGACTCGGGGGAGCAGAGGCAATATATGTAACTTAAACATTTGTACCTCTGTAATATTCTGAAATAAAAAAAATAAATTAAAAAAAATCCTCAAAAGATATCTCTATCATGCCCATATATGGAAGGCACGGTGTCAATTTTGATAGAATGTTTTTGAAGTCTCGTTCCTACAATGTCAGAAAGGTATCTAACAAAACATTATATTAAAATCAAAGCTATTTTAATTTGATTTCCACAAATGAATAAATGGAAACTTTAAGAGAAAATGGAATATTAGTGGTTTGTGAGTCTGTCTCTAAGGTGATCTTAAGGTTTTGAGGGACCAGTTCATCTTTATATTCACAACGCCCAACCTGGTGTCTGATACAGAGCAGTTTTTAATGAATGCATGCAGAATAAAAGAAAACCTAAGTGTAATAATCTACAAGTTATTCTTATCATGTCCACTATAATTTTTATTTGAGAGTATTTATTTCTGGAGTATTCTCCCACAATATAAGATTTCATCCTTGGCTTGATGGGCAAATCATTGTCTGAATACCATGAATTCATGATGCTTAAATATATGAAAGCATATCGCCTCATGAATCTAGAAGCCAGTCTTCACGTAACTCAAAAGCATGTGAAAAGCCTGAACCAGAAAAACCGACAGTGGCAGGAAAAATATCTCCTGGGAAACATTGTTGAAGAGTGTGAAGATGTTCCAGAGGTTGTGTCTGATATAAGGCCAGTTCAACAGACAGAAAGAAAAAAGTTTGATTTTTAAAGCCAAGTTGCTGGTGTGCAAGGAAAGGTGATATAAAAGATGGAAGAAATAAAGAAGAAGAAGTCAGCATGAAAAGGGAAAGATCAGCAACGAGTAGAAGGAATAGCAGTGAGATGGCGGCAGGATAGAAAGTGAGCAAAGAGGAAGGCAAGTTCTAATGGCCGTATAGTGCTTACGTCTGTTCTTCCCAAGGGCATCATTGTGCCACAGTCAGGAGTGCAGGAACTCAGGAAAAACTGTAGGGATGCAGATGGCTTCATACACATCAATACAAAGCATTTAGAGAGAAGGCAAGCTAAATTCCATTCATTTTCATTGCCTCAAAGCTCATCAATATTCAAGTAGTGCCATGCTTATGGCAACCCAACAGCTGTCTGTGGCTCATTCGCTATTGTTCGGAGAAGAGTTAACCTTAGTAGGGTAGAGTGCTGATGTCAGTGCTGCAGTAGACTGCATCTAAACTGTCCTACACTGTGATTCAAAACTTGCCCCAATTGCCAGCAAACACCTTGCTTTGCGCTACTCAATGCAAATTGAAGAAGCAAAGGATCTTATATTGCAAATGCTGTTGACTGAGCTGTGTGAGATACAGCATTAGAAGGCTAGGTGTTACTGGTTTAAAAAAAAAACAAAAACCAGCAAGCCATGAAGTTATAGAACAATTTTGCAGCTTTTTTTCCTCCCTGAAAGCAGTCTAGCCTTTAAACAGTTTTGTTTTTTTTTTTTTAAACGCTGATGAAGTTGGCCTATTTTGGCAAAGCTTGCTAAATTCTAGCCTAGCAGGGGCTAGTGGACCAAGTGTCTGAGGGTGTAAGAAGAATAAGAAAAGCCAAACTGCTATTATATGTGCAAGTATTTCAGGCTTCAACAAAATAAAATTTCTGATGATGGAAGAATTCCACTGTTTAGGGTTTTCGTGGGTGTCACCATTTCCATACTGCTTGTGGAGTGTCAGCTCTTTCATAAAGGGATATAGAATTTGTTTAATTCCCTTCATCATTTTGTTGAGTTTATTTTCTGATCCCAGACCCCAAGAGTGAGCCTGAGGAAGCTGTCCCCCAGAGAAAGGACAGAAGAGATTATGCCAGGTAGGGTTTTAGAATTAAAAGTCCCATATCCTGGAAAGCTCTCAATCTGGGGCAAACCAGGGTGGTTACTCATCCTAGTTCCTTATTTATTTACTCCCCATTTTCCAGGGGCTATTTGCAAATGTGCATCAGAAACCTGAGAAGTAGGGGAATGTAGTTGGTATAACCTAAGGATCATAGTCTCCAAAAGCAAGGTCTAGGTAGCATTTTGGACTATATAGGGTGATGGTTCTCAACCTTGTCTGTGCATTGGAGTCACCTGGGAAACTTTACAGACTACTAGCACCTGTGTTCCACCACCAAGAGTCTTGATGTAATTGTTGTGGGGTGTGGCCTAGACAAGTTCCCCAGGTGAATCTAATGGGTAGCCAAGCTTGAGAATCACTGACAGAGGGGGTCATTTAAATTTTTTTTCTATTTCCTGTTAAACTTTCAACTGAATATATTTTGAGTTTATGGAACTGATTCCTATTTAACACCTATTAGTGATAGTATATTTAAATTCCACCCATTTAATTTCAATGATCACGTGAAATAGCTTGTGAGAAAGACTAACATGAACTAATTGAACAGAGTTCTCATTGTATCTTCAATAAATAAAAATATGTATCTATTCAGTTATTAATCTGATTCATTGCAAATGAATAAATTATGCATTGTCATGATTAAGCCTTTAAAAAATATGACCCTTTTATATTTCACATCTAACAGTTAACATATCTTAATTTTTTGATGAACAGTTTCTGTTCCAATTGACTCATTTTTCATTTCAGGAAAACTTTTAATCTCCGCTATCCTACTTATGACTCAACAGTGAGAGATACAGAGTAGGGTGATATTCAAAATATTTAACAACCAGTAAGGCACAGGAGCTGACTGATTGCCAAAAGCCTGCTTTTGAGCAGGATCCTGAGAAAACCTTAAAGGGACAGAATGAACCCTTTCATTGTTGAATCAAAATGCAGTGCTGGGGGTCCTCAGCCATGTCTGAAAAGGGTACTGGAGGTAGGGCTTTGGACAATGTATTTGTCAACCAGAAGTGTTTAAATATTTAACAGTTGATATTATTTTCCAAATATACATTGGCCGAATCCTAGCCCTAATAAATAGTTCATCAAAACCTCTAATTTAAAATGTCCACAATCAAAGGATTTTGGTGGTGAAGCTGCTAGGTAGATAGCGAGGGATTCTGGGTCCCCTAAGGAGGAAAGTGGGCCCCTGGCCTGGTGCTGCCACAACTTTATCCTCTCCCTGGTGACTGCCATACCTGGGGGAGAAGGGAACTCCCCATGAATCTGCCAATCGGAACTTAGTGCACCGATTGCAAAAGAATGCAGAGGACTCTCTAGCCCACGGGCCAAGCAGCATAGGTGCAATAGTGTCTGGAAAGTGACCTAGAACAACCAACTTTCAGAGAGGCCCATGGGAGATCCACATGTGCAGTAAGACTCAGGTCATACAACTTCCAACTGTCCAACCAAAGTGGTTCTGTGGTGATGTCTCTGAGCCATGAAGAAGGTCCCAATCTGGGCACTACAAAACAAGATCCAGACCATAACCAAGCCCTTTTGACCTCTTTTGCTACGACAGTGGGTCCAGTAGTCATCTGTGGTATATGTATCATGCTCTGTAAACCTATATCTTGCTCTTGCTCTATAACCCTATCTTTCTCTCCTCAATAAACCTCATTTTTGTTCTTGCTTTACTTTGGTGCATCTGGTCATTCTTCAGCCATGAGTGCACCAAGAACTGAGCACACAGAACAAGATTGCTAAATCCGACAAAGACCCAGGACACCAATCTGATGCCTTATTCCCCATGTGAAACTATTTCATACTACGATTGTGTTTTGCAATGGAAAAAGCATAGTCTTTGAATTCAGACCAACCTGGCTATGAATTCCTACTTTGCCACTTACTGCCATGTAATTTGAATAAAGTACCTCTTTGAGACAAAGTTTCCATCATTGCTTAGGTTTTATGCAAATTAAATGAAGGCAAGGGTCTAGGGTCTTTTTAGATATTTAATAAATGGTAGCTATATCTAATATGATGGTGAAGATTTTTCTTGCTTCTGTGGAGTTACTTTTACTGCTCACTACACTACTTTTCAGCTCTAATTGCTAGAAAGTTACACTTTGTTATAACAGATTGTAATTTTTGTTCAAAACACTTGTTCTTCCACATGGAAAGAATATTCATCTCCATCCATTTGATATCAAGCTTGATCATAGGACTTGTTTTGGCCAATGAATTATGAACAAAAGTGCCATGTATCACTTTCAGAGAATAGCTTGAAGTGCCAAAATTTGATTCTGCCCTGTTTTATTTTCTCTGTACTACAAGGCTGTCAGTGTTTCAGAAAAAGGCTTTTTTGTTGGCCTGGAAATCAGAATGAAGAACACATGGAGCAGACCGACTTACAGGGTTATATACTATGAGTAAGACTTGTAATTTTATTTTTCTAAGCCATTGAGATTTAGATTTCCAGGTTACTCCAACCTAACACCGTCTATACTCTTTAATACCAAAATTGGTACCTAGGAGTGGGGTGAAACCACAACAAAAATCCTGAATTTTGTGAGTTTGGTTGTAGGATCTGACAATAGTTGGCAAGAAAACTGTGTTTAGAGTCTGGAGAGATACTAACTCACATTATTCAGTGGAAATATATTTTGGTAAAACAATCCACTGGCATAACTTGGAAAGTAGATAATGTACCAAAAACTTGCAATTTTAAGAGAGGGTGGGGAAAAAGAATACTGGTGATGTGACTTCGTTGTTTGAAAGAATCCTGCAGGAAAAAGATGATCTGTAAAAAGAATTTGTCACTTATTAATATATGGGAAGGAAAAGGAATGTGGACAGGACACAAAATCTGGGACTCCGCATCACACTGTTAGAAGATTCAAACTTTTCTCATCTCTAACAGTTATGGGTGTTGCTGTCTTGACCGTTGTTAAAAACTTTGTTGATTAAGACAGCAACCAGCTAATCCTTTCAGTTGGATGAAATGTCTCAGGGCAAGGAGACTAAAGAATTGGTTTCCTCATGAACTATTAATTTTCCAATTAATTCTAGAGAGAATCAACTCTTGAAAAGAATTGTTGGTATAGCTACTGGCACATGGAAGACAATCAAATAGATTAAAAGCCATGTTTTTGAAAGAGTGTTACTGCCAAAGAAATACCAACTTGCACAAAAGTTGAGAGTGACTGTATGAATAGTACACTAACCTCAGGACCCCCATTTGCTGCTTAGTACTTAGTATTGTGGCTTATTCAGATGGGGCCAGGGAAAAAGGAAGGACTTCTCAGAGGGTAGAAGGAAGAACTACAGAAAATGATGGATGGGGAGCTACTACGCAACACTGAAATTAGGATATAATCAAGGAACATTTTCCACCCTGCGAATGGGGGGCTTTTGTAACATTTGTATCCCAGGATTTCAGAATTTCTCTGAAACAAAGATTGCTGTGTACCACCCATTTCTCTCTTTTCTGTATTAGAATATTGATTGCGATCATCCTGTCCTGTTTTCTGGGTGGCAGGGGAGAAGAGGAGAATAGGGCAGGTGGCTTTTTCCGTTAGTTAGTAGGTCTTCAGCTTAAGTAGAATGGATAAATAAGTTGAGATGTAATCATTAAAAGGGAATATTTCACAGCAATGGCAAATAACCATCACTAAACCCAATAACATGGGAGATGCTTATAGACGTGATATTGTTATGTCTAATGACACCGAGACAGTACATGTTATATAATTTCATTGACTTGAAATTTCAAAAAACAGACCAAACTAACACACAGTGATAAAATTCAGAATAGCGGTTACCTTTGGAGGATTGTCCACGCGTAGAGGAAGCATGGATGTTTATATTTTGATTTGGGTGCGGTTACTTGGATATAGATGTATGTGTAATTCATCAAGCTGTACATTTAACTTGTGTATACTTTACCATATGTAAGTTATATCTCAAAGGTTTTTTAAATATATGGATATTTTTCTTGCCTTTTTTCCTCCCTAAGCCTCATGTCACTTTGAACTTCAATCTTTCTGAACTCTTATAAAATCCCCAGAACTTTTTATTTTACTTTAGTTTGTTTCCAACACTTTCCATCCTATGTTACTATCTTTTTGATATGAGAATACATCTTGATGCTCCTAATGTAATCTCTGCTTTCCTTAGATACGTTTGTTTTTCCTTCCATTGGAAATAGTCCTTCATGTCAGGATATTGTTTTATAGAGTGTTCATCCCTCATGGATTTTAGTTTCCTTCTTTATTGCCATGAGACCACATATGTAATTTTTTCCCTTTGATATGGAACTCTGCTTTCTCAAGAACTTAAAGTGTACCTGCAGCCAATATTGTTTCTCTACACCATCATGAATTCCAATGTGATTTTGTAATTTTCCCAAGAATTCTTTCACTTCCCCATTAGCAGCCAACTCATTCCCATTAGCTTCAATTGTTTGTAGCACTGATGAGGAGATCAAAAGGTAGACCTGGGTCTACCTTGAAGCTGTAACGCAGGGCATGTTCTCATAGGGTGTCCTTACAGGATGGAGCCTTATGCCCTGGGGAAGATCTATGTGGGTGAATCTAAGGAGCTGTAATACTGGACACCATGGACAGTTTTGCACTGAGCACTTCATGCTTAAATGAGCATAATAAAGAAATGAGAATCATCCTTACTTTCATCTTGAAGAAATACTCTGGCCTGGGCAGAAGTCTGCATCAGCAATGATGGAAGCCATCAGAGGAGAAGGCTTTGTCTCAGCCCTAGCGTCTGAGGCAATGCAGGAGTCATAATACTCCAACAGGGCAGCAGCAGCAAAAGCCTGGGTTTCTGCATCGTGTGTCTTTGAGCTATGACGCAGAGGCTCTATCTTGGGTGACAGTGAAAGCAAGTCAGTGGGACCACATCCTGGGATATCCAGATCCTGGCGGTGGTTAAGGAGCTGAAGGGTTATATTTATATTTGAATTTTGTTTCCATGGATGAAGTGAAAGTAAACTGAGTTGGTCTTTTGAGTACAAGAATCCTGAGGGATTTTTGGACGTTTATGGAGAATTTTAGACAAAGACCATAAAGAGGAGAGGTTACATTTTCTGCTCAACTGTACATTGAACCTTCCCAGTTACATAAATAATTTGGGGGGTATTAAGTCTTACAGACTCTCTTTCATATTATGTCTCCATAGGATTATGAGTGCCACTTTCTTCACAATAAATGTAGCAGAGTAGTAAAGAATTCATGCTTTGGAATGAGACAGAACTAGAATCAACCCTGGGTTCTATTTATCAGAGGCAGGTAATCTTAGACAAACTAATGTCTCAGACTCTAAGTTTTCAAAATTGTAAGACAACATGTGCAGATTAAGCGGGATAATTTATGTGAAGTGCTTAGCAGAATACCTGGCACATATTGAGAGTTCAGCAAGTTATTATTATTCTCATTAGTCCATGAAATATATATTATCTTCCATGGTATTCACTTTTTAGTTTTACACATATATTATCACCCTCTTACCCTAAAATTTCAGTTTATATATATATCTTAATAATTATGACAAACATCTTTTTAGTTTTCATGGAACACATAAAATATTCTGAATATTTCACACATTTTGTGCTAGAACATGCTTAATTTTTAAAATTTAATTCAGAAAAAAATACTCAGAGTTAAGATATGTTTAAAGTATCCTTTGATAAAAATATTTTGGGAATTAAAAATTAGACTAGTTCACCAAAGCAATTTGGAATGGTAATAAAGATGAAGAAGGTTACTTTTCTAAAGTGCTTTGCCTATTATAATTTCTCATATATTTAAAATAATATTCATAGAGGATTTTTGTATGATTGGAACTTGGGCAATATTTGTAAATCAAATATTTATAAATAAAATGAAAAGGAGACATGGTCTCAATGTGGCAGGCATTTAACAATACCTATTATTAATATTTATGTAATAATATATATTAATATTTAATACTATTTAATAATACATATTAATAAATAAATGAATGAATGAAAGAGTCCATAAATACATGGTTTTTTGTTCAGTAAATAAAACTTACAAATATGAAACAATTAAAGAAAAATGATAAAAATGTATATAAATGAAGTAATAATGATTAATCTTAAAAACGATTATTTAAAAATTTCAAGTACCACTGTGTTTTAAAAGACTAATCATATCGATAAAATGTAATTGCCTTTCTGGCATCATCAAAAGGGAACATAAACATATTCTAAACCATGATTTGAGTAACATTCTGAACCATATGTCTCACAAAATATGTTTGCTAAATTAATAGATATTGGATAAGATTCAAGGACTTAGGCTACTATCTGGATGAAGGATGAAAAGATGATAATAAATAGCAATGTTTCAAGTTAAAGGGTAGTATATGAGCTTTATAGTCTGTCTTATTTACATCTGTCAATATAGAAGTAGACAGCATGTTAAATAAACTTTTGGATGATTCTAAATTAGGAGATGCTACGAACACCGCTGAACACCAAAATGTAATGGTAGAAGTTAAAGGAATTCATAAATTGCTGTTAAATATACTTAAGGAAAATATAACAGTAAGAGTGAAGATTTCAAACTCTACCGTTTTCATTTCGTGAGTCACAAAACTAAATACAAATCTTAAAACAGGCATAAAAGCAATCTTTAAGGGGAAGGATTTTTTTTTTCTTTTAACGAAGATCCTAAGTTATTTTTTTCTTTTAGAGCTCATTGCTATCAAAGAGACACCTAAAGACATGTTTAGAGAGCAGCTTAGAGTAGTGGATTTCACTGTGTTTGCTTGAGTAGGGTACTAACTTGGACCTTTCCAGTCCATATCCTGTACCTCCACGTATGAGTTTTTGTTTTGTTGTGTAGTCAATCCAAATTCTCCTTAAAATGGGACTCTGGCCCTGAACAGCAATCTATAGAGGCAGGGCTTTTTATTACTTTTGTCTTCTTATGCCAACCTGCCTTTCTAAACTTTCATGTATTACCCAATCTCTGACTTGCCAATGCTTAATTTATCTTCCTTCTATCTTGGTTGCTGAGCAACTTCTGGTCCTCTCCTCCTCCTCTGGAGGCTCTCTCTAGTCTTGGCATGCTAGCTGTCTCATGTAGAGTGTCCAAGTAGACTAATGCCCCATTAGCTACCGAATGTCCCTAGACACATCTATTTGGAAAATTTAATGTTGCCCCCAAGTCAATGTTTCTAAAGAGAATTCATTATATATAATTTTTATCCCCTAAAGAGATTCCTAGTGTGACATTTATATCAATATCAATGGTGACAGATTTTACCCAGGCCAATACGAATGGAAACTAGAGTTGTCTTTGGCTTTTCCATATTCATGGCCTTCTGTATTCTATTGTTCATCCAGTCTTCTGGAGTCTTCTTTCCAAATTCATATTAATCTTCTTCTTTCCATTCACATTTTTATTCTTCTTGCCCAGATCCATATCATTTATATTTGTATGATTATAACAGCTTTTTTTGGGGGGGAGTAGAATACAAAAGACTAAAACTAGGTTTAATGTTATTCTAAAAGTAAGCACATGTAACTAAAGAAAACAGATTTGTACACATGCCACCCTTCTAGAAAAGAATATTCAAATGTTCCAGGACAAGAAAAAACAAACAAACAAACAAAACCAGGTAAATTTGATATCACCGAGATAACACCTGGTATTTGCTAGTGTTAACTGGAATTGAGGGTCTGGTTCTTGCAGGGTTTTGATCATGCATTATTACACATTCTTGGGAGAAAATGATGAATGTTAGGGTTATCACTAAAGAAGATCAGGGCTGTGCCCACATTGGCATATGATAAAGGCATAGTCAAATGAGAAGGAGATGGGCAGGTACCAAGGGCCTCCCAGGGAGTGTTCACACCACTGTAAGGGTGGTGCTGGTGGGAACTTGGATGAAGATGAGAGCAGAAACAAAGGAAGCAGTGTTTTATTCATTTTCATCTTTTTCAAAAACAGCCAACATGCACTGAGCATTTATGTTATGGTCAACAAAAATGCAAACTAATTATGTACATTGTATCCTCACAACAGCCCTGTGACATAGATTTGTTATTATTTCCATTTTCATAGTTGAGGGAGTGAGTTTCCAAATATATCCCAAAGGTGGCCCATTCTCTCCATCTCTGTAAGCACCACCATGGCCTGAGCTCCCACCATCTCTCTTCGTAATGCCCTCCTAATCTGTCTTCTCACACCCACTTTTGCCCTCAGCAATCCTTCCCACCAAAGCATCCAGAATGATCTTTTAAAAATTCATATCATATTACATTATTTCTCTGATTAAAATCTTTCAGATTTTAATTATAATCTGAATATGTTATAGTCTGAATACGTCCCTTCAAAATTCATATATTAAAACCTAAACCCCAAGGTGACGGTATTAAGAGCTGGGGGCCTTTGGAGTGATTAGGTTAATGGGATTAATGCCCTTATAAAAGAGGTCACAGGGAGCTCATTTGCCCCTTTCACTGTGTGAGATCACAGGGAGAAAGTCTATGATGAACCAGCTCTCACTGGACACCAGATCTGCTGGCACCTTGGACTTGGACTTCCCAGCCTCCAACACCGTGATAAATAAATGTTTATTGTTTATAAACCACTCAGTCTATGGCATTTTTCTATAGCAGCCTGAATAGACTAAGACACTTCCCATAGCATTTAGAATAAAATCTCAATTACTGTATAGGTGGCATAAGATCCTATATAATCTGATACCCATCTCTTTATGTTCCCACATTTCTTGTCAAACTTACCTCCTTTGCGATGCCTTCACTGTTTCGGTCTTAGATTACTTCCTCTAACATCCAAATTCTTTTCCTACCCTGGGCTTTTGTCCAAACTATTCTCTTTGCCTCAAACATTTCTGTCCCAATCCTTTAGATGGCTCACTTCTACTCATTCTTCAGCTTAAACTTTACTTTCTTAGAATGTCCTTGTTTAGCTTTTCTTTGCAAAAAGTGTCTTCCTTATCTGATTTTTAAAATCTGTTTTATTGAGGTATAATTTAAATATAGTGAAATTCATTATTTTGAAATTTGATAAACATAAACAGTCATATAATCACCAACAATCAAATACAGAATATTTTAGTTGAATTAAAAATGTTCCTTTATGCCCCTTAGAAATCAGTTTCCTTTCCCTATGCCTAGCCCTTGGAAACCACATATCCCTACAAGTATACTTTTTCCACTATGTCATATAAATGGAGGCATGTAGAATGTAACCATATATGTCTGGCTTCTTTCACTTGACATAATTAAGATTCATCCATGTTATTGCATGCATATATCATACTTTCTTTATCTATTCACTAGTCAATGGACATGTGGGTTGTTTTCAGATTTCAGCAATAATGTCTAAAACTACTGTAAGTACTTGGCACAGGTGTTCATGTTCATGTGACTATATGTTTAATTTTTTTTAAGTAGATACCAAGGGATAAAATTATTTAATCCTATGATAAGTGTATATTTATTAATCTTTATAAAAATTGCCACGTTGTTTTCCTAAGTGGCACTGACATTTTGCATTTACACTGGAAATATATGAGAGATCCATTCGCTCTTTATGCTTGCTAGCATTTGATATTGTCAGTTTTTAAATTTTATTAATTTTAGTAGGTATGTAATAGTGTATAATTTTATTTTGTATTTCCTTCATGACTAATGTTGAACATATTTCAGATGTGCATTTGCGATCCATAACTCCTCTTTGGGGACCTATATTCAAATCTTTTGCTTACTTTTTTTGAGTTGTGAAAGTTCCTTATATATTCTGGATAAAAGTGCTTTACCATAAATGTTCTTTGCAAATATTTTCTTCCCCACCAATGATTTGTCTTTTTACTTTCTTATAAGTATATTTTGAAGAGTCGAAGTTTAAAATTTTGATATTCATTTTATCAATTTTTTATTTTATAGTTCTTTTTATGATTTGTGCTTTTGTATTCTTACCTCACCAAAGGTCACAGAAAATTTTCTGCTACATGTTATTTTCTAAAATTTTATAATTTTAGATTTATAATTTGTTTCCAGTTGATGTTTGTATTTTGAGTTACAGGCAATGATTTTTATTTTTGGTACATGGGTATTGATTGTTTTGGTTTTGAATAAATATATAACATTAAATATGCCTGTTTCGTAAACTCTTGACTCACTGGCAGCTGACATATTGTTTTCCAAAGCCAGAAATGTTCAAATCTCAACTGTATTCTCCAATGCATACTCTACAATGCTTCTGTTTAATCTACCGAAACACAATTTTAATTATTTTACTTCCTTGTGGAAAAACATGCAGTGATAAATGCCCAAAAAACATAGTATTAATTTCTCAGTTTAGTTTCTAACATCTTTAATAATCTGGGCCTTTCCTATATAATCGAATGCCTTTCATATTATCTTTAACATGATCCACACGATTCACCCAATTAATTTCTTCAGTCTTCCCTGAGATGATCAGGATTCCGAGACATGCCAAAGGTGAATTTGTTCCACACCCTCTGTGTTCCAGTGGGAGGCCTTCTCCTCTCACTTCCATTTAACCAACACAACTCCAATCCATGCTTTAGAATTCAGTCAAATACTTCAGTGACATCTTCCCTAACACTCCAACTTCAGATCAGCTCAACAAATAGGAAGCTGAATTATCCTCTGAAATATTTTGGCCCTTATTATCTGTACTACTTTTGACACTTTACCTTATATTTTTTGATTTCAGAAATATCTCTACTAACTAATTTCACAAGATCTACATCACTTTACTTTTTCAAGATATGAATAATGTGAATATCTGACAAATATTGGGAAATCTATATGTTGAAGCTCAGAGATAATAACTAAGATATCGACTATTACCTATAATTTCTTTAAGGGCTCTGCCTTCAAGGACTTATATTTATCAAAGGAGACAGAACAAGAAATTATGACTATATTGAGGATATAGAGGGGAAATTGTAGGAAATTATAAGAACATATAATAGCAGAGAGACTCCATGTAATATTACGTTTTCTTTTCATTAGTTTTTGTTCATTTTATGCTTTTCTTTTTTATATATGATGTGAATATTTATTAGATTTCAAAATTAATATGTTTTCTTATGAATGTATAAATGTACTATAACGTAAAACTAATTAAAAGAATGTAGTGCTAATATATCCATGAATATATGGATATATAGCATGGATAACAATGATATACCATATAAGGGCAAGGAAAATAGATTATTCAATACATGGCATTGACAAAAATGGATCTTCATTTGACTAGAAAGTTAATTCAGATCTCTGCATGTCATTATATCCACCTGCTCAATTCTAGATGGCTTTAAACATAAATATAAAATATATAAAAGTATTAGAAAAATGTAGAATATTTTAACATTCTTAAGGTAGAAAGTGCTTTCTAAGCGAAATATAAAACCCAAAGACCATGAAAGGAACACACTAACATATTTGACTGCATAGTATAAAAAGAACTAATCTATGTATGAAAAATTTTTAAAAAAAGCTAAATTGAGATACAAATGAAATATTGAGAACAATATTTGCAATAGGTATTAGAAAAATAGTTACTATCCTTTAAAAAATTGGTTTCATATAAATTAGTAAGAAATAGGCAAACACCCTTGAAGAAAAATGGGCAAAGGGCATAAACTGCAATTCACAATAGGACAAGCACCCCCAAAAATGAAAAGATACATAATATTAATAACGACCAAAGAATTATGAATTAAACCACAATAAAATATTTTTATATTATCAAATTAACAAAGATTATAATGTTTCATAATGTCTGATTTTAGTAAATGTTATAGGAAATCAAAAATTTTATATATAGTTAAAATGTAAATTGATGTATAATTTCTGGAGAACTCTGAGAAAATGCATCAAAACCTTTAACTATGTTCAGATCCTTTGAATAATAAATATGTTCACAAGGATTTCATATAAGAAAACAATTGGAAAAGCGTGGAATGGCATATTTATTACATTCAAGAAGTTGAAAATAACCTAATCATTCACCAAAAAAGTATTTATTGAATAAATTATGGTGCAAGAATTCAATGGAATAATTTGCAGCTCTTAGAGTGAGAGTAAAGTGTGTATATATACGTACTTATCACTATATGAAGAAAGTGGGTTGTAATATGGTACATATGGTGTACCGTTTTACAATTATCTATAAAATGTATGTGTGTGTGTATGTGTGTGTGTGCATGTGTGTGTATTCACATTAAAGTGTTAATGATATTTACCTCTGGGGAGCAGGATTTGGAATGCAAACAGAATTTAAATTTAAATGACTTTGATATTGTTTGAATTCTGTTTATCATGTGTGATGGGTTTTATAACTTAGAATTATCCATATTAATTAGAAAAAAATTGAAACATAAAAAATATAATCACAATACAGGGATAACTACTCTTCGTATATTGCTACATTCCCTTCTACAATATGTTTTTATGTGTACATATGTGTGTTTAGACATACCTGACGTCATAACAGAAATAGTTTGTAACTGATGTTACTGGATCTATCACTCCCCAGTTCATTCATTCGGCAGTCATTACCTTTGTTTGGAAAGCTCTGCTTCATATTGTGGGGGATGCAAGAGAGAGAAAGAAAAATCTTTATAAGAGAAGAAATTTGCCATCTAAATGCTTTTCTTTTACCAAAGTTATTCACTCCGCAAGTATTTATCGAGGGCCTTTCACATGCCAGGCACTGTTGTGGATGCGGCAAACGTGTGCCAGGCAATCCTCTGTTCTTAATAGAAAGAGATAACATCAAAATTAATTTGACATTTCTTAGTTTTAGAATGAATAAAGATATGTCTGGTCTTCCCGTGATCTATCAAGCATTTAGCACATTAACTATGTTAAAATTCTTTAAATGACTAGGGTTTTTTTTTCTCTTGAGGCTGAGGTCACAATCATTTAAATTTCTTTCAGTGAACATATGCTTGCAAATCTTTGCCAGCTGAATTAATGAGTAGAAGATAAATGTGTCTGTGATGGAGAAGTATAAAGGACCAATGGAAAGCTGCGTGTAGTCAGGAAATTTATTCAATGTGCACCTTTGTTACAGTCGCCAAAAAGTGGGATGAAGATGAAGACCAGGTGGAAGATTATTACTGATAATCATAATATTATGGTAACTATAAACAGATTACTTCCTACTCCTTGCTTTGATATTCTTGATGACTTCTCTTCTTTTGTGTTGGAAGCTGGCTTCCTTCATGGCAGATGCAGGTGTAGACAGATTGGATAAAGCAGAGACCAGAGACCATGGTGACCAGGTAGAGACCACGGTCCAAGAACCAGGCAGGTCCTGGCAGGGGTGTAGGGCAAGGCAGTGAAAAAGTAGGTTCTCTGACTTTTAAGGGAGAGATTGAGACATCAAAATGCACAGTAGGTTGCCATTATAGATGAGATACAGATGGGAACTATATCACAAGGCAAGGGTTTAGTTGTTAGAACAGAGTTAGAGGCTAGACAGATACCAAGTTCTTGGTTTGACTCCTTTTTGTTCCATAGATAAGGCTTACCCCACAAGTGGAGCTTCACCCTATTCAGCTGTGGAACCTAGCTCTGGAGGAAGCTAATTAAGGTGATTACACCTCTCAATAGTATGAAATCCAAGAACTTATAGGGGAATTGGAAAACCATGGTCTTTATATGTAGTCACTTCTTCTTGATCCTCTGATTACTGCCAATCACTTTAACTTTCTGAGCCTCCCCCCTATTCCTACACACACATTATGGTGCTATTCTGAGGACCCTACTAGCACTTTTTCCTTTCTTTCCACTTTCACTTAAGATTAACAGGACAATTACATTGAAAATATTTTCAGGGGAGAGATCATTCATTATATTTTGGTGTTCATGTCAAATCAAAGCTGCTGCCCTCTATGAAGAGTTTTAGATAATTTCATACTCAGCTTGTATGCCTAGGGAAGCCTTACCAAGTCAGCTAACCAGGTAAATTGGAAATAGAAAAGGCATTTTATCCTTTCCAAGTAGTCAGAATGCATAGCCACTACCTGCCCAAGCCCAGGGTCTCCATTCTCAGCCGAGGGTATGTTGGGGTCCCCTGGAGTTTTACTGTGTACTCCCTGCATGGCTGTGGGTAGTGACCCTGTACACCTTTGTCATGTTATTGGTCAAATTTAATTTCCCAATGGTGAGCAGACTCTTAAATTATTTAATGTGTGCATACCTTACCCTGAAAAGAGAAGATGGCAATCAATCTCTTTCTTCCTTCATTCAGTTTATTTTTTGGAATTTCTGAATCAGAAATAGAGAAACCTGCATTTGTTTTAAATGGAAGGAGTTTAATTGAGTGTGTTAGCTTTGTTCTGTGTGGCTATTTGTAAGTTTGCAGAAGCCAAATGCCATCTGGGAAGCAGAAATCACTTTTTCCAGTACAGTATTTTTAATTATATCTTTTCACCTGAGCTCCAGGGCAAAGTTCCATTTTCTCTCCGCTCATTATTAACAAACCCCACAAGGACAGAGTTTTCTAATTTCACATATTTAAGTGAATTTAGCATGCAAGGTATTCTGAAATGACATTAGCTGTGTAGTTAAGATAATACCTTGGCTCTGGAGCTTTTTCACTTCATACAAATCTTTAGCCTACCCAGACTGACTGCCCTTCATGCACATAGAAATACCTACCCATACGCGTTGTTGAAAGTATGTTTAATGGCTTCTTGTGACTTTTGTTTGTACACTACATACATCTGAAACATATGGCAACTGTATTTGGTTTTTTTGGTCTATTATTTGTGTTGAGTGCTATTTTGTGCACCGCACAGACTTGCAAGCATTTTGAAATTAATTAACCTGAACAAAATTGAACTCACTCGTGTAGATTCCTTAATAATATCCTGGCTAAGACATTAAATAATAAATGAGAGGAGAATGGATGTGGGGAGATTCCAAGGAGACAGAATGGGAGATCAGGCCTCCTGAGTTTTTATTCCCCATTCTGCCATTGTTTCTCTCTGCTCTCTTGAGTCAGCCACTCTCTGCTTTTGTTTTCCTGGCCGTAGCACCAGAGCAATAGCAAGCCCGGGCCGTGTTGTAGTGAGGGAGAATGAATGCCTAAAATGTGCTTTGAGAGCCTCAAGTAAAACACACTATGCCACATGTGGAAATTATTATTGGTTCATTCTTCATGCACTTTTGGTCCTTGCCCTCTAGGCTCAGACTGCCAGCCAAGGCACCAATTACTGTCGATGGGGCTGTTGGTTCTTGTGATGTGAACACCTGTCCTCCAGCAAATGAGTTGAGATAATACGTACCAATTTACTATGTGTGTCATATACCCTACAAATTGAATCTCCAAAATACACACTGCGTTGAATAATAAATGACACCGGGTTTAAATGACAGGAAATAGACTCAATACAATTGCTTGGGCATCTGTGTCCACCCAGGCCTTTGTCCACCCGGTCTGCTGCTGTAACACCAAGCCAGACTACCCTCTGCATTTTCTGAGCCGACTAAGGGGCCATCTGTATGGGGAAAGTCACTGCAGAATTGCTGGCTTCCCTAGGACAGCCTCGGGCTGATTCATTCAGTTAAGCCAGGACTTGGCAGACCCTGTCCCACACTGCCATCAGACAAGACACAATTGCAACCTGACAGAATTCCAGGGGACTTCACATTCATATATTTTTTTTTTTTGAGACAGAGTCTTGCTCTGTTGCCCAGGCTAGAGTGCTGGGGCGTCAGCCTAGCTCATAGCAACCTCAAACTCCTGAGTTCAAGCGATCCTTCTGCCTCAGCCTCCCGAGTAGCTGGGACTACAGGCGTGCGCCACCATGCCTGGTTAATTTTTATTTGTATATTTTTAGTTGTCCAGATCATTTCTTTCTATTTTTTAGTAGAGACGGGGTGGGAGGGGGGGGTCTTGCTATTGCTCAGGCTGGTCTCGAACTCCTGACCTTGAGCAATCCACCTACCTCGGCCTCCCAGAGTGCTAGGATTACAGGCGTAAGCCACCGCACCGGCCTTCTCATTCATATTTAAAGAAACACTTCTTAAGCACCTGAACAAGCTGGACCTAATTGTGGCCCTGACATTTATAAGAGAGAAAATTTCAGAGGGAAAAAGGAAAAGAAAAGGAAGCATTGGTAGGGGTTGAGGGAATGAACTTTCAAGATCAGCGAGAAGTTGGTGTGGACCTTGACTCTACTAATACCAGCTGTGTGACTTCTGGCAAGTGACAAACCAAAATTTCTCTAAACTTGAGTTTCCTCGTGAACCTCTAAGCTAGGACCAAGCCTAACTTGTTTATATTCCTTTTATCCCTGATGCCTGGCGCAGTTTTTGGCACATAGGAGGTACTCAAAAACAACTGGATGAGTGAAGCTTTTTCTAGAGTCATTTTTACTGCATGGTGCAACGATGGTTGGATTTAACAGCCAGGATAGGCGTGTAACCATCTGTGTCAGCGCACTCTGGTGCCTTCCTCGCGGTCTCTATGGGAACAACCTCTGGGTGAGGGAGAAAAGAGCTGCTTCAGGATTTGGCCTGCTCTGCTTAAGCGCTCAGCCAGGAGGTTAAGCATAATGCTTAAGCTTGTTGTGCAGATCAAACCTCTTCCCTCAAATAATTCATAGTGCACAGCCAGGGCTTGATATTTTGATACATTTCAATTTTTCATATATTTATGGAATTATGCATGTATAGAATTTTGTAGTGATTTTCTTTTAGTTTAATAACATGACCCTCAAATAAATATGAGTGTTGTACCACCCATGGCTGTGTTTTATGTCGTACTTAGGTTTGTACATTTTTCCTTTCTTTCTTATTTTTTAATTACATGCTAATCAGTCAGAAACTGCATGCTACATATACTATTGTCTGGGGCCATACCCATTTCAAACATCTTATGAAAATCAAGAGAAAAAGTGATGAGGAGAACAAAATAAAAAAATAGAAGCAAAGCTATGAGGACAGACAAGGGTACAATAATGATGTCAGTATTATATAAATAGATGTGCACTTATTATTTTGCTTATGCTTATTTTGTTGCTTCTCCTCAACTAATGCCTATGTAGCCTAAAAGACAAAGATTTGGTTGCTGCTATGTAACCCCACACAGTGCCTTTTGTCTTATTTTGCAGACCCATCAAATGCAGGGAGAGCTGTCGAGAACACATAGGAACTGAGAGAAAAGTTCCTGCCCTGCACCCAATTTCCATCATTGAATTAGTGGTGAGCAGAATGGCGTGAAAGGAGACACCTGTACGTCTGCTCCCAGGGGCTCCACCTGGAGCATGAAGCTGGTAGAGTCTCCGACCTTTTAGGAAGGCCCCTTGAGAGCCTTTGTGTAATGTCCGTCTTCCTTCTTTTCGTCTTCCTTCACCTCCACCCAGGGTAAGTCATGACAACCTTCTGTTAACATCTACAGCTTGCTTCTAACCTATCCCGCCTTTCTCATCCTGGCCCCCAGCTGAATTCCCTTCCTCTCTCTCATTCTTTGACTACTTTAGGACTGTACAGGAAATCTCACACAGATAAGTTCTCTCTTGCTTCCCCCATGTTTTAAGATTTTCTCTAAGATTTTCCGGACAAATCTGTAGAACTTATCTGTGAATCTGCCCCCGGTTTACTTCTTCGCAGCTCTAAGTGGCGATGGGTGGTCTTAGGTTTCTGTGTTAAATGTTAAGATAGTGGGAAAGAGGTCTCTTAATTGATCAGCTCAGAGTTGAAACTCCACCTCTGCCACCTACTAACTGTGTCATCTTAGCAAGTTATTAACTTCTCCATGCCTTGGTTTTCATTTGTTAATTTATTCACTTTTTTTTTATATGCTACAATCTTTAGTCAGAACCTCCTTTGGCTGAATCTGGCAGAAAGTCAGCTGATAGAGAATCCTGAGAAATGTGGCCTGCTTGCCTGGCCCCTGTGTTACAGGGCAGAATTGGGGTAAGGCGGAGGCATGCCTCACCCTTGGTAGACCAGCTCCGAACCAGCACACAGCACTTAGCACTGTGTATCGTGTTTGTTTATGTAGGTGTCTCCCGTATAAGAATGTGAGCTTCCCAGAGACAGAAACTGCATCTTCTTCTGTTCGTATCCCCTGCTCCCTGCACATTGTCTCAAGTAGAATCAGGCTTAATGAGTGTCCACTGGGTGAACTTGTTAGTGGAAGATGAGTAGTATCCTACCCGGGAAACACGTTTGCATTTTTATTTAGACAGGTTTGGCCCTGAAGGAGTCCATGATGCCAGGGATGAATACTCATGGGTATGTGGTGTAATGGGGAGGGGACTGGAGGAAGGACCAACTAAGAATTACAGTTCTTCAAGAAGCCCTATAAACTTGACAAAGGACAGGCTAGTTTGGAAAAGCAAAAGAGAGGAATGAGATATTGGATAGCACAGAATGTCAGTGAGAGTACCGTATGGGCTGGTAGGGGTGGAATGGGGAGGGTAGTGTCATGGGCTCCTCAATAGACAGACATGGGGTGGCATGAGCTCCTGAGATTAGAGATTAGAGCAGGGAAAGAGAGAGACACTACCAGGAAAATGAAGACACAAATCATGAAGCTGGTATGAATATTACTTTGCAATATTGCCTTGTATCAATGCTCTACCTGCCCTCCAACGACACATGCATTTATTTCATCCTTCCCTGCAATAAAATACTGTCCCCAGTATTTGGAACAGTGCCTGGCATGTGAATAAGCATTGAGCAAGCATAACGCATAGGGGAAAAGTGTTGTAAGAGTAGGACAATGGTTCCATGTAGGTTCGCTTTAAGCCTGAAGCTGGAGATGCAAAAGCATGCTGTCTTTGTCTGCCTGTGCTAGCTACCATAACAAAATGCCACAACTGGATGAATTAAACAACAGACATGTATTTTTCTAGCAGGTTTGGAGGCTGGAAGTCCGACATCAGGATGCCAGCATGATTGGGTTCTGGTTCTTTTCCTTGTTTGCCAATGGCCTCCCTTTTGCTGTGTCAGAGAGAGAGAATGGGAGCAAGCTCTCTGGTGTCTCTTCATATAAGGGCATTAATCCCATCATAAGAGCCCCAACCTATGACCTACTCAAACCCTAATCATCTTCCAAAGGCCCCCATCTCCAAGTATCATCACATTGGGGGTTAGGGATCCAACATATGAATTTGAAGGGGACACAATTTAGTCCATAGCACATGTGTAGCTAGTGACCTTCTGTATTATTATTATTATTTTTTTGAGGCCAAGCAAGCTTCATTGCTTTGGGGAACTATGGAAAACAAGAGTCACCAGAACACATTACTTTCACCTTCCTAGGGGTGATTGATTTAGCTTAGGAAAGGATAAATAGGAAAATGTAGCTTCTCATAGCTTGGATACATTGTTCTTTTTATCTGTGACACACTGCATTATATTAATATATATATTCACCAATTATGTGTCCCCTTTCTTTTCTGCCAAATAAACCAAGTATATGTCCTCATCCCATTTCTTCTGATTTGGTCACGTGATTTTCTTTGATCAATAGAATGTGAGCTGATGTGGCTTTCCACATCTGAGCAAAACCTTAGAATATGCTTGTGTAGTTTGGCTTTGGATTTTATGTGATCGCCCTTAATTGAGAAGAGCATGACCCAGACAGTGGCTACTACTTTGAACTGGGTTCCAAAAGGAGAAAAATCCAGAAAGTGGAAGTGAGCAGAATCTCTTGGTCCACAGTGGACTTTCAGACCTCAGGTAACTTGAGCAAGAAATGTGTTTGCTACGGTACAATGATAAGGTATATGTATTAATTTTCTATTGCTTCTGTAACAAATTACGATAAACTTAGCAACAACACAAATTCATTATCTTACAGTTCTGTAAGACTAAAGTCTGACATGAGTTTCAGTGGGCTAAAATCAAGGTGTCGGCAGGGATGTGTTCTCTTTTGGAGGCTCTAGGAGAGAATCTGTTTCCTCACCTTCTCCAGCTTCTAGAGGCTGCTCACATTCGTTGGATTGTGGCCCCTTCCACCATCTTCAAAGCCAGCAGTTGTTGCATCTCTCAGACCACTCTTCCACCCTGACATTTCCTACTGTCTTTTTCTGCCTTATTTTTCTTCTTTTAAGAGTCCCATTACTTCACTGGGCTCATCCAGATAATTCAGGGCAATCTCTCCATTTTAAGGTTAGCCTTAATTTCTCTTTTTCATGTATCCTTAACATATTCACAAATTCTAGGGATTAAGACATGGACATTTTGGGAGTTATTATTCTGCGATATGGGTATTGTAATCAAGGAATCAAGCAAGATGATGTTGCTAAAAAGGCAGAGAACTAGAAACTGCTTTTTAAATGAGCACAAATCAGCAGCTACCTGTGGGTGTTTGAAGTCAAAAGATAAAAAATGTAAAGCAGAATGACATTAAATTTGATGGCTCCATGTCTAGTACTGCAAGTTATTTGATTCCTTTTCTTTTATTTTTTGAGACAGGGTCTTGCTTTGTTGCACAGGCTATAGGGTTAGAGTGCAGGGGCATCATCATAGCTCACTGCAACCTCAAACTCCTGGACTCAAGTGATCCTCCTGCCTCAGCCTTCTGAGTAGCTGGCACTATAGGTGCATTCCACCATGCCCAGCTAATCTTTTTTTTTTTTTAATTATTTTTTTTGTAAAGAAGGGTTGTCGCTGTGTTGCTCAGGCTCATCTCCAACTGTTGGCCTCAAGCAATTCTCCAACTTCAGCCTCCCAAAGTGCTAGTATTACAAGTATGAACTACTGTACCTGGCCCATTTGATTTCTTTACTCTTAGTTTTTTCAACTGTAACATGGAAATAATAACTGTGCTATTTATCTTTCAAGGTTATTGAATGAATCAAATCAAATAATGTAGTATTAATACAAGGACATATATGTGTGTGTTTATACATACACACTTCATTCTTTCCTTGTCTGTAATGATATTAAGATATGCATAATATTAACCATTGGCAATAGGATAATTTGATAAAACCTTGCCCCAAATTACTTTTTTAAATGGATCACGCCTTATGTGTCTAGATGGGTACATTTGTGAGCTTACAACTGTCCTGTGAACATAGATTAGGGCTAATTTACTTTTTCACTAAAAAAGTAATTCAGCCTCCAAATATGCAAACTTTCTTCATTTCTTCACCAATGGTAACTTCAATATTATTTAGTAATTGACAGGTTAAAAAAATAATTAAAATCAAGGTACTAATTTTCATTGATTTAAAGTCTCATGTTTGGAAACATATGATACACTTGTGTACATTTTTCTACATGTGAAAATTTCTCTCTACCTTATCTTTTATGTCAAATCACAATATGTGGTCTTGACAATTCTAACTTTCTAATTACGTAGGCATTTCAATAGGAAACTGTCCAATGGTGAACATATAAAATTTCTTTTTCCTTTTGTTGGGGGTTTGGCTTGCTGTCCATTGCCTGACCATCTTCATCGAATCCTAAGGCATCCCTGGGTGTAAATGGTCAGCCGTTTCTCCTGATGGCAGAAGGAAGCTCTTCTTCTCCCAGCATCTGTGGAATGGGAGAATTTATCTCATCATTACACACATATTCATAAGAGATCATGATATTCTAGATACCTAAAGAATTTTGTATCTTTACACATCTTTGGTTCTTTTTGTCTCCTTTTACATATGCTTTACTATTTAGATATATTCAATTCATTCATATTCTAGTATGTATATATTAATACTGGAATATGTACACACAAAGATATGTGCTTTTGTTTTAGAACAAACTATGATACGTGTCCAATGACAGATACATATTTTTAATGTGTTATTTCCAAGAGATCACAAATTTTTCAGTTGGAAAGCTAATTTTCTCCAGAAAAGCAATGAAATCAGAGAAAAACATCATTTGTAAAGAATGTTTCCCATATTCAAGATAGGAGCCTATGCCATTTCATGGACTTTGAAATTATTCTATATTTTCCTAAACACAAACATAAGAATTAGTTCAACACATGAATTCTAAGAAGCCAAAAAAGTCCTATGATACTCAAATTAAAACTTTACAAGAGGAATACTAACTAAACATATATTAAATAATGTGTCCCATAATGGTATACATGCTGCCAAAAGCAAAAGGGATTCACTATTCTGAGAAAGAAGTTGTCTTGAAAATTAATGTCTAATAAGAGGAAAGAACTCTATTTCCTAGTCCAGTTCTAGTCTCTAAAATTAAATATTTTGAAATAGTTTGTGTTTTGTAGTTTCTTTCGGTATTAACCATTATATTCATAGATATTGTAATTATTGTTCTAGTTTTTGATTTATTACTTCAGACACTGTCTGAAGTAATAGAATGAGATATGAAACATAATACCTTTTAAATAAATTAAAATTATAAGCAAACATATTAGTTTATATTTTGTCAAAAGCATATAAACAGAAAGTTTTACATTAAATGTAGTAGAATGTCTTTCTGAGGAGGAATGGCGAGTGGGGATCGGGATGACAATAAAAGGAATAAATGAATGAATGACTAAAACAAGTGAGGTGTTTGACACGCTATGAATGAAGGAGTATGATTAACTTAACTTTCTGCACCAGGGGTTTAAAAATATTAATTTGTTTGCATTTTAGTTTCTTTGAAGGTAGTGGTTCAATACTGGATGCAAATTATAATGACCCAAGAAGTTTTTGAAAAATGCCTCCACTTGGACCCAGCCTCTAGATGTTCTAAGAAGTCTGGAGTAGAAATTAGGCATGTGTATTTTTGTGACTGAACATCACATAGTGAATAAATATATGTACTTACAATCACAAAATTATGGCAACAAATTTGACATATTAGCAAAACGTTGAACATTATGAGCATCCCAGATGCTCCTTCTTGTTGGACATCAGTACTTCTAAGAGCTCCAGATTGTGATCTTAACATATATACAGGGTTGAGGACCATTCTTTTAGTTCAAACCCAGGCTGCTCTTCCTTTCTTATGGCATTCTTTTTCTTACATTTCCTTTTCTTATTTTGTCATTCATGCATAGTGGGTAGCAATTATTTGTAAACTTTTTTTGCCTTTATATATCAAAACTACATTTATTTTCCTCAAATTTGAATGATAGATTAACTAGATGTAGAATTCTTTCATAGAATCATTTTCCTATTCACATTTGATAATGTTTTCCTCTATCTTTGAGCATCCAATTTGGCCAAAATCAGTTTGGTTTCATTTGTTGTATATATATTTTTTACTATGATGCTATTTTCTGGAAATTTTCTTGATTTCCTCCTTATTCTTGAAGTCTTTAGATTTCGCTAGATTTACCAATATGTGAGTGTCTGCCATATACCCATCTTAGTACCTGCTGGCCTTTCAATCTAATTTTTTTTATTATTTCTATTATTTCCTTGATTATTTCCTTCCCTCCATTAACTCCTCCTGAAATGCTAATTAGATTTACATTTGCACTCTGGATTGGTGTCTGCATGTTGTCAAATACATATATATTTATTTGTACATACGTTAATATATAACTTTCATAAATAAATATATATATTCCTCATTGTGAATATTTTTTGAACATAGTCTTTCTAATACTATGCTTGGTCTTGTTTGATTATTCTCTTATTAAATGCATTGACAGATCTCTTTTGTAATCAAAATTAAAATTTTCATTTCTACAAACTCTTATGTTCTGGTGTTTCTTATTTTTTAATAGTCCCTTTTTGTTTTATGGATGCAATATCATCTTAAACACTTCTGAGGGTACTAATTGGTTTATAGCTTTCATTTTGACTCCTAAATTATTTCTGTTTCTTATGGGGTTAATTTTTTGGTTTATTCATTTTGATCCTTGCCGTAAATGCTATTGGTTTTTCTCCAGTATGCAGTAATCGTTAAATATCGGTTTGTATTTATTGAGTGAAGGATTAGAATGATTAATAGAGGTCAGTGCCTTATGTTTTTTTGACAGACCCTCCATTAAGAGAGGTATGATTCTGTGTGGGTGGCGGCATCTGTTTATGTGGACAGTATATGTCAGTTACATATTGCTCTGAAGGTTACTGAGCATGGAACAATGGATCAGTTTGGCTTACTTGACACTTGCATAATTAGGCAAAGTAAAGAGGGATTTACTCTGGGATTAAAACTTTTTAGTGTACAACATTCCTGAGTATAGCTGAGTATAGCTGCTTCTCCTTTTTCCCTTCTTATCTTAGCATCTGCAATGGATATAGAAATCCCCCCTTAGGCTATGCTTAGCTCCCCTCTTGGGGTCCTACCAGGACGGAGGCCTTACTTCCTAGGCTGATCAACAACTTCTTTAACAAAGATTTTTGTTTCAACTTGGCTTATTTAATTGAAATATTATTCACAGAGTATTTAAATTAAGTGGTCTATGCCTGTTCCTTACCTTTGCTGGTTGAAATCTGGAGCTTATCCTTAGGTATCTTGAGAAGAACAGATCTTTCATTTTGAGTTTAGAGCCTGAAGTTTCCTCTGTCATGTTTTCTCCTTCAGTCCGATCCTATTTATTCGCTGAATTCCCTAAAACTCTCTAGTGTAAGTGGACTCACTTTTTCTTTTTCAAACATTGTGACTTTCATTAAAAAATATTTCAGTGGACCTGAAGAGGAAATAGAGAGTTGTTTGCATTAAATTTGACATCTTCCACTGAAAGCCCTGAGGAGTGTATGATAGGTTTTCGTTCATTACAAGAAAAATGCACATAGATATTGATAAGTTGAAGTACATCAATGAGTAGATTCACTAATTTCATGATCTAGAATAGGGCAAGATATTGCTAAGAGAAAATAGTGAAAATATATGAGATATTACAATCATTTTAATGAAAAATTTAGAATCATTAAAATAAACCTAAGATATATTGGTAATTGCAGGCTTAATGTATACTGTCAATATGTTGGCAGTTAGATAGACCAAGATTTTGTAGATTTGGATTCTATTTGTCTATTCATCCATCTGTCTTTATCTATCTTTATCCATCTTACTTTTCATGTATCTATGTAACAAATTTTAAAGAAAACAATAAAACGTGCCCAACTTTCTTAGCCTTCTAGGTTAAGTAAATGATAATGACCCTAAAACTCTTTAACTTGATATTTAAGTTACAGGAAGCACTTATTACTTTTTTGGACCATGGGCCCTTATGGTAATGTGGTGAAATCTATGGACCCCTTCACAAAATAATATTTTTAAATACACAAATAAAACATACAATGTTAGGAAACCAAGTATGTTAAGAGATACTTGTATTAATAAAAAATACCAAAATTTCTTATATATTTCAAATTTGTGGTGTGTGTTCTTTTCCTTGATTAGTCATAACTGACTAGAGGATAATCAGATTTTTGGTTTTTTCCATGAACCACTATTCAAAAGAAAATATTGCCATTTTTATTTTTCATTAATTTCAGAGTTATCTTTCTTATTTCCTTTAATCTTCTATCTTTAACTTTATTTTAGATTTACTCTGCTTTTCTTTTTTCTAGCTTCTTAAATTACAATATTATCTGATTAATTTCCAGCTTTTCTTCTTTTCAGATATAAGAATGTTAAATCCTTTAATGTTCCTCTAAGTAATGCTTTACTGTATTTCATACTTTTTGGTATATAGTAATTTTATTATCACTGTTTCAATGTATTTTTTAGATTTATTTTAGGATTTCTTCTATGACCTGAGTTATTTAATAGCATCTTTTTAAATTTTCAAGTGTATGAGTAATTAAAATTAGTTCTTAAAACTGATTTCTAGCTCAAATGTACTCAGAAAATATATATAGTTGTTACAATAATGGTGTTTTGAAATTTATAGGTGCTAGTTTTGTGGTCCATTAGTGATCAATTTTGTAAATGGTCTATTTGCTTGGAAGTATATATATTCTCCATTTTGGGAGTGCATTTTTCTCTATAGAACATACTTGTTAATTGTGATACTTAAATCTTATGCATCCTCATTAATTTTTTATCTGCTTGATCTATCAATTACTGGGAAAGCTCTTTTAAAATCTGCTATGATGGTGAATTTGTCAATTTTACCATGTAGTTTTGTCAATTTCTTCTTTAAATATTCAGAAGACACATTATTGGGTAACATTTAGAATTTTATATATTACTGGTGAATTGGTTCTTTTATCATTATACAAAGACGTTCTTAAACTTTATTCAAGTCATGTAACCTAATTTTGATGCAATATTTTATTTAGAATTTAATTTTAACTTTTCCTTTTCACTCTAGGGAAATTTTTGTTTAAAGTTTTGCACCTTCTTTGATAGCCATGTCTTCTTGCATCCCAGACCTTCCTTCTGAAACCATTTTTACTTATTCTTAATGTATATTCATTCACTATTCCCTTAGTAAGGTTTTATGTTTGTTTTTGTCTGAATTTAATCTCTACTTCAACTTCATTTTCGTTGTTGTTGTTTGCTAAAATGTCTGTATATTTCCCTCATTCCCGAATGATAGCTTTGGGTGGACGCAACATTCTAGCTAGCATCTATTTTCTCTTCTTTGAAGATAACCCTTCAGCTGTCTTCTGGCTTCTATTTTTGCTTTTGAGAATTCAGCTGTTTTGCTGCTGCTTCACAAAAAATGTCTTTTCTCTCTGCTTTTTAAAGTCTTCACTTTCTCTTCATTGATCTTCAGCTCCACTGTAGATCCTATATTATGTCTATGTGTATATTTCTTTTCAGTAATCCTGTTGGGAATTCACTGGGCTTTTTGAGTCTCAGAATTGGTGTCTTTATCAGTTCTGGAAAATTCTCAGGCATTATTACTTTGAATATTGCCTTTTATCCATTCTCCCTGTTCTCCTCTCAGGAACTATAAATAGCTCTATGGTGACTTTTTTACTTTATCCTCAATATTTCTTAACTTCTATTTCATATTTTCATTTCTTTATAACTTTGTGCTACATTCAAGGTGACTTTTTAAACTCAGTTTCTCTTACATGAATGCCCTCTTCAGCCAGTGACCAATAGTTTGTGTTTAACCCATCTACTGAGTTTCTCATTTTAATGATTATATTTTTCATTTCTAAAAATTTTGTTTTGAAATTTTGAGAAATCTGCTTGATCACTTTTTAAATTTTTTTTTTATTTCAGCATATTATGGGCATATACAAATGTTTAGGTTACATGTATTGCCTTTGCCCCACCTGAGTCAGAGCTTCAAGTGTGTCCATTCCCCAGATGGTGCACACCACACCCATTAAGTGTGTATATACCCTTCTGCCTCCCCTCTCCCACCTGTCCGACACCTGATGAATGCTACTACTGCCTGTGCACTTAGGTAGTGTGGATCAGGTAATACCAATTTGATGGTGAGTACATGTGGTGCTTGTTTTTCCATTCTTGTGATACTTCACTTAGAAAAATGGGCTCCAGCTCTACCAGGATAATACAAGAGGTGCTAGATCACCATTGTATTTTGCATATTTAAAGTTTACACTGCCTGACCATTTTTTATAATCTCTTGTTCTGTATCATATGTTGCCGATTTTCTTCTTTAAACTTGTCTGTTTTATACTCCTTACCTAATAATACCAGTATTTGTAATCCTTGAGGCATTATTCTGCAGTCTTTAAAAAAATTCTCTCTCTCTCTTTTGCTCACTCTATCTCTGATCGTGGCTACTTTTATCAGGCAAAAATTTTGTGAGGTTGAGGTGTAAAAGCTATTTCTTCAGAGAATTATTCTGATTTCTGCAGGTGAATATGGGCTAGGATTATTTAACATTTGACTCATGGAATTTGTGGACCAGATAAGTAGTATTAGTTAATTTCTTTCCTAATGTCAGGTAAAAAGTACACTCATACTTGGGAAATTTCAATGCTAAATTTTCTTTTTCTTTCCAGTTCTATATGGATTCATGGCCAAACTGGGCAAATATCCTATCATGTCCCTCTGCTTTTTCTCTTTTATTTCCCTTTCTAATTCAACCAGAGAGTGCATGCCTTTCAGGATCCCAGGCTCTATGTGGTGGTTTCCGATTCAATCTCCCCTTTTTAAATGTTCCCTAAACAGTAATTTTGATTGGTCTCCATCATGTGTCAGACAGTGAAAGACATTCTATAATGAGGAGATTATTACACTAACTCCTTAACCTCAAAATTAGTAATTAGAAGAGAAGCTAAGCATTTGGCATAATTCTTTTGGATGAAGTGCATTTCAGACCGTGGTAGTAAGACAAAGCTCTTTAAAAATAAATAAACAAAATGCCATTTAGGAAAGAGAGGGAATGAGAGAATTAGAAAATGATTATGTTTCATTCTTCGTGAGCATGCTTTGGGAGAAGATGGGTGTTTTTCAGAATAGTTTATCTTCTTATCAGACTAATTTTTTTCTTTGACTATTTTTCTGTCTTTTTGAAGGATATTTTAAAATATAATAACTGGGTAATATTATTTATCCCTAGAAATATTTGGGCTTAAAAAAAATAACTAAAAGTATCATAGGGAATAATAGTCAAAGGCTATGATCTCTGAAATTGCATTTATCGCATCTAGGAAAACTGAAAATATATTCCTAAATATTGTGAAATACTTTAAATCCATGGAACAGTGTCAGTTTCTGGTCAATAACACAGACCCTGAGTCATGGTGGGTGGCCCACATGCAAGGTAATATTCAGCTAGAAGTCATTAGTGCAGAGTTTAGTACATGTTAAATGTCTTGACTATCATCTCTACCCACACCAGTGGCCTTTTATCAATGCACATAACTGTATTCAGCATACCCTGTATACAGTGTCACTGAGTCAAAGAAGGACCAAGTTGGTTGAATTCTTGGAAAGTGTCTATTCCTCTATTTCACTAATGAGGAGTCTATGGCAGAGCATTGTTAGATTAGAATTGTTAGAGTTAGAGTGAATACTGAATGTACTCATACAATTTCTGATTTCCTTTTTTTTTACCATGATAAAAAATACTGTATTAGCAATTAATATAACAGAATAAAATGACGATTTTTATGGTTATCTGCTAAAGCTACCTAATGTAAAATGTTAATAAAAATCTTACATTTTATGACATCATAATTTTAAATGGTTTAGCACATAACATATATACTAAAACATTTCCAGATTTTAAGAAGTATGACCAAATGCTTGTGAATTAATTCAGATTTCTTCTGTTATAAAATATAAAATTTTACCTACGTAAAAAAAAGGAAAGGATTATTTTGTAAACTTGAGTGAAATAGTTCAGAAAAGGATTATTTAGAAGCTAAAATTATTAGAGGAAATGTTGATAAACAAGATACTCACTGAGACTGAAGTATCACCCTGAAAGCACTTGCTATTTGCAAAAAGAAGGAATTTTAAAAATGCCTTTACAATGGAGAGATCTGGCAATCACCATCCTGACCACAGGATGAAAAGCAGTCTCACTGACAGTGGACCATGTGACATTGCATGTCTCCAGATGAAGTAGCTCAGGACCTGCTAGGTATTCTTGCCCAAGGTGGTACACCTGGATAAAAGCAAACTTATATGTCTAACTTCCTGATTGTGGGACACACATGGGGTTAGAAAAACAAGAAAAATGACTCCATAAGGGAAATAACATATCCAGATTGTGAGACCATGACACTGGCTAAGTCTCTTCAAAATGTCAAGTGCACAGGAAAAAGAAAAGTGGGAAGTGTGAACTTTGATTGAATCAAAGTTCTAAAAAAAGGCTAAAAGTATATTTTGGAGAAAATTGAGGAAATTTGAGAATGGTATTCCAAAATTATATTATATTTAGAATTAAATTATATTTTATTATAGAATTACAGGTTGAGTATCCTTTATCCAAAATGCTTAGACTGGAAGTGTTTCAGATTTTGAATTTTTTCAGATTTTAGAATATTTGCCTATACAAAATGAGATAACTTAGGGGATGGGACCCAAGTCTAAACACAAAATTCATTTATGATTCATATATACCTTATACACATAGCCTAAAGGTAATTCATACAACATTTTTAGTAATTTTGTGCATGAAACAACGTTTATGTGCATTGAACCATCACAAAGCATAGGTGTCACTATCTCAACCACCCATGTAGACTATCTCTGGTTGTTTGGTTTCACCATCATTCCTGACTCTAAGTTTATATGCTACTGATAAACAATCATTTTCTTACATTTATTCTCACATAAGTACTTAACAGTAAAAAATATTACATACCATTAATATAGTGAAAACAATAATGTGTTCAGGATAATTAAACAGCACAGTAGCACCACCAGAATACCTGTATCAGCTGTTAAACAACAGCAACAGCAAACAACAGTGAATTTCAGTCTCCACCTACAATGCTGTGTTTTGATTAAAAGGTTGCTGTACACTATATTTTAATTCTTTAGGTGAAAAGAAACATTGGAAGCAGGTGAGGGATGAGGAGGCACTCTTCTGGATGCCTTTTTAAAATGTTTCCTTGAGAATCATCTACCTAATTGAAACACTGGATTTTGTCTCAGAAGTTTCTCTTTGATTGTATAAACTGAACTGATTTCTTATTCTGTTATGAATGCACACTGTTCTAGTCCTTCAATAAGCCCATCGTACATTTTCATCATGTTGTCCATAGGCACTTTTTTCTGCAGTGTTAACAATGTCATCTTCTTTGTGATTTGTCATAATCACCTTGATTCAAAACCATTTTGGTTATTTCACCATTGATCAATGAATGAACAACTGGAGCCTCATTATTGATGTTAAAAGCTTCCAGCCTACCGATGGACTCTGAAGGTATTTTTTTGCATATGTGAAGAGGTCAGCCATCATTTTTTCCCTTGACATATGGAATCCTCTTTATTCATCATCATCATCATCATCACCAGGCAGAGGTTGTGCCAGGCATACACAACTGTGTCTCTAGTCATTCTGTTCCAAGAGTTGGTGGCATCCTTCATGCTAAACTCCTTTTGAAAACCTCCCACACTCATGCTTTTATTCACTGCTGCTAACATTCTGTTAAAGAAAGTGTTTTTATATTTGGTCTTCATTGATATAAGTATCCCCTAATCACCTGACTGAATTAATGAAGTCATGTTTGGTGGAAAGTACATGGTAAAAACATTATTTTTGATAAGAATTTCAGTGGGCAGATGAACAGAACCATTATCAAGGAATAGCAAAATCTTGCAGTTGCCATTCAGTCCAGCTTCCCTGCTGGACTGAGCTTGAGCTTCTGGTACAGAATATTTTTGAAACCAATCAGAAAAGATGTCCCTGGTGATCCGTGTCTTTTTTTTAGCCGAACAATGGACTGATAAGAAAACAGTGAGGATGTGAGCCTATGCCTACCACAGCGAGTGTGCTGTCATGCATGCCCACTCCATTAGCACATCCCAGCACAGGTATTCCGTCTTTGGCATCCTTAATATCTAGAAGGGCTGTCCCATCAGCTGTAGCTTGTGTTTCTCTGGGACACCAGCAACACCAGAACTGTGAGGTTTCATAAGCATTATAGATTTGTTCTGGTGTCATATTTTCAACAGCAATGATCTTGGTAAACCTGTAAACAAACTTTTTTGCTGCTTTGTGATCAGCAGTTGGTTTCTCACCATCAATGTTAAAAATATTAATGCCATGTCTTTTTAGCTTTATGCAGCGTTTTTTATTTTTCATTAACTTCTGTTCACTTTCAACACCGTGCTTTAACAGTTTATCCTTTTGTTTCTTCAAGTCATATATGGTGGCCATTCCAATGTCATCCTTTTCTGCAAGGTGTTTCACACTGACACTGCTGTCCAGTTTCTCCAATAGCTTGATTTTCTGTGTTATAGATAAACATAAATGCTTCCTATTTTTCTTATCACTGTTGTCCATAGGAGTATCTGTAGGCTTTTTTTTCTTTTGACATTTTCACCATTATCTTTATACCACAGAGCAGAGAATAAACAAAAAAACACAGTGAGTAATGCACATAGGTCTTGGTCCCTATGGGGCATCGTGGAGAACCTGCTATTGGTGTATCTGACCTGCACACATGCCATTTTATTACCCTTTGCACACGTGCTTGCATGGGGGACTTTGGGCATGCACAGCTGAAGGGACCTGGAGGAGTCTTTTTTTCTGTTGGGGAAATTGAATAAACTGTGTATTACACACTTGTATTTTGACTGCAACCCATCATATGAGGTCAGGTGTGGAATTTTCCACTTGTAACATACTGTCAGCACTCAAAAAAGTTTGGATTTTGGAGTATTTTGAATTCTGGATTTTGGACTAGGGATGCTCAAACCTGTCTTGTAAATTTTTAAAATATGATGATGGTGTTTGTATTAGAGTTCTCCAGAAAAAATAGAACCAATAAGATTGTGTCTGTGTGTGTGTGTAGTAATGAACTGGTCCTCTTGATTGTGGAGGTTTGGTGAGTCCAAAAATCTGATAGGAGAGGCTGACAGGCAGGAGACTCGGGAAAGAATTTAAGGTCAAGTTCAACGACAGTCTGCTGACAGACCAAGAGAAGCCAATGTTGCAGTTCAAGTCAAAGGCCATCTGCTGGCAGAATTTTCTCTTTCTTGAGGGAGGTCAGCCTTTTGTTCTATTCAAGACTTCAACTAATTTAATGAGGCTTACACGTATGATGAAGGGCAATGTGCTTTACTCAAAGTCCACTGATTTAAATATAAATCTCATCTAAAAACACACTCAGAAACATCCAGGATAAAGTTGGCCAAATATCTGGACACTGTAGCCAGTCAAATAAATCCATAAAATTAACCATTGCAATATTGCGATAATGTACAGAAAAGTTATTATTCTTAGAGGATGCCTGCAGAAATATTTAATGATAAAGTGTCATGATGCCTGCAGCTTACTTTCAAATGACTCAGAATATATGTATATATATGCATACAGACACACACATATACATAAAATCATGTGTGTGTGTGTATATATATATATACACTTACATATAAACACACACATATACAGCAAAGTTTGAGCAATTGTTTAAACAATGGATATAGCAAGTTAAAGCATAGGGATTTTTAAAAAAAATATAGACTTTTTAGTTGTTTGGTACTTTGGAGGGTTTTTCTTGATGTTTGCTTTAAGATATACTTAAAGTACAGGCCAGATGTGGCAACTCATGTCTATTAATCCCAGTGCTTTGGCAGGCTGAGATGGGAAGATTGTTTGGGGTCAGGAGTTTAAGACTAGCTTGAGCAACATTCCAAAACCCCATCTCTGCAAAAAAAATTTAGCTGGGCATGGTGGTGTGGCCTGTAGGTCTAGCTACTCAGGAGGCTGAGGTGGGAGGTTCATTTGAGCCCAGGAGTTAGAGGTCGCATGCAATAAACTATGATCGGGCCACTGCACTCCAGCCTGGGTGACAGAGAGAGACCCTGTCTCTTAAATAATTATATGTGTGTATATATGTGTATGTGTGTGTGTGTGTGTGTGTATATATATATATATATATATATGTGCATGCAAACACACACACAAACACACTCCCCTAAAACATGTAATAGGCAAATATAAATTTATTTTTAACTGTAATTAATAAATTGTGGAAGAATGTAATTGATCCAATTATTTTTGGTCATTTGCTATTTCCTTCAGAAAAAAATTGCCAAAACCCAGTGTGTGAACTTACCTATATTACACAGTATTAAGTTAATGCTTCTATAATTTAGACTCTAGTTTATTGGACTAAGTTATAACTAAATTATGAAATATATGATACATGTTCAAAGCATTTTTATGATTAGATTAATAATATCCATCTTTCAATAGCTATGTTTCCATTTATCACATTTCATTTGTTATATATACATTATTCTTTTTAAATTATTTTTTAAAGTTTAAAAATTTTTTTTTTATTTCAGCATATTATGGGAATACCAATGTTTATGTTACATATATTGCCTTTGCCCCACCTGAATCAGAGCTTCAAGCATATCCATCACCCAGACGGTGCACATCACACCCATTAGGTGTGAATATACACATCTCCTCCTCACCCGCTCATCTGCCTGACGCCCAATGAATCTTTCTACTGTATGTGCACATAAATGTTACTCAGTTAATACCAATTTGATGGTGAGTGCATGCAATGCTTGTTTTTCCATTCTTGTGATACTTCACTTAGTAGAATGGGCTCCAGCTCTATCCAGGATAATACAAGAAGTACTAGATCACCATTGTCTTTTGTGGTTGAGTAGAACTCAATGGTATACATATACCACATTTTATCAATCCACTCATGTATTGATGGGCACTTGGGTTGTTTCCCTATCTTTGCAATTGTGAATTGTGCTGCTGTAAACATTAGTGTAGAAAGTAGCAAAATTACATAGTGTTTTGTGTACTTATATTTTTAGTCTAAAATTTAACTCTTTTTATTATAAAAAATGATGTTTTATCCCACTTTGAATCTTTTCACAAGAGTCTTTGCTATTTTTTTCTTAATTTTCTACTAGCGCGGAAGTACCATATTAAAAATCTAGCAATTAATGGAAGAACAATGAGAAAAATCAACAAAAGTCATATTTAGAATTTTTCTTGAAGAATAATAATTTATGTCTCAATAATTTACTGTACTGTGTGTTTATAGCTACCATTATATAAAAATACTAAGTTCTCTTATAAAAGTGTAAAACTCAAATACTTTTAATTTTCAACTACTTAATCATTTTAGACATAACAAATAACCTTAATGATATCCAAAAGCTTAGTTAAGACAAAAGCACTAACTTAATAATAAAGGACCAAAATAATAAATTTCTAGTTATTTTCTACTTTAAATCTAGGCTATCAATTGGTCTTTAACTCCGACATATGTTTAATTAAAATTATATTTTAATTGGTAAGAGATTAACTACCTTAAAACAATCAATCTATTCTGGGAGAGACTGATGGAACACAATAAATGTAAACAAAATATTTCATATGTTTTATCATTATTCTTTTCTTTATAATTCAACAGATATCCTTGAAGCCCTCAAAAGAAAAAATATTCCAAGTAGCAGTGAAGTCATCTCTCATCTCTAGGAATATCTGGAAAGCAGAATTCTAGGTCAAATATACGTTACGCAAATAGCTTCTGTGTCTCCACTAAAGAAAAAACACTTTGAGGTGAAAGAATAGTTTCATCCTCACTTTTTAATTTCTCATTAAAACAGTGACCAGTTATAAAAACTCTTATGTATTAAAAAGAATAAAAAGTTTATGTATTTTAATTCACATTATTGTGGAATAGTCAACACTCTTAAGCAAAAATAATCTTACACATAATTTTAGAGTAAAACAAAATCTTAACCAGCTATTAGTCTGGTTTTTCTTGGAGTTTTTTAAAGCCAAATATTGGGGCAATTTTAAACATTATTTCAAATCTAATAGTTAATATTACTAAGGGTTTAGGGGCAACAGTGTGGCTTAGGCAGTCAGAAAAATCATGGATTCTGGAGTCGGAATAGCTTTGTAACATTAAGAGAGCACTCATCTCAATGTTCCCATTTATTTAAAAAGAGACAAAATAGAACGAATATTTCCTACGTGTTGCTTTATGGTTCAACGTAGCAATGACTTATAACCTCATTCAAGATTAGAATCCTCAAGTTATCCTTGGTTGATGCATACCTTAATACTATCCCTGTGGCTGCAGTAGCATCCACCTCATTTTCTGTTTTTCCAGCTACTCAGCTCCTATTCTCTTTTGTCTAAAGACAAAGATCTCTGAGGTCCAACCCATTTTTTTCTTTCAAAGAGAACTACTATTCCCAAATGTTCATCCTGTTATCACAGATGTGCACTTAATAGGCTTCTACATTTTACTTAATGATTTTTCTTATGTAGGTACACCTAGATTTCCATAACTCAATCTGTGTTCATTATGTGGTGACATCCCTAACTTTCCTTACCTGGGCCAAATTTGGACATTTATGCATTAACTAATGTATAAATATTTTATACCTAAATATTTTACACCTAATGGTGATTGCTTCTCCACCAACAACTTAATTTTGGTAGAATTATTATTGTTTTACAAGTGTTTGTATAATTATTTGAAATTTTTATTGAGTTGCTTGTATATGCTAAGTTTTGTCCCAGGCACTAAGGCTATAGCAGTAAAAGGAAAATTAAAACAAACAAGCAAACAAACAAATAAACAAAATCCATGCCATTGTGGAGTTTATATGCTATTGCACTTTGTATTCTTTTTAAAATAAAAATTAGACCTAATGGGTGCGATGTACACCATCTGGGGATGGACACACTTGAAGCTCTGACTTGGGTGGGGCAAAGGCAATATACGTAACCTAAACATTTATACCCGCATAATATGCTGAAATAAAAAAAATAAAATAAAATAAAAATTAGAGGAAAAAATAGAAAAGTAAAGAAAACTTTAAAAATATAAGACACATCATTTTATGTAATTGAAAAAAATTAGGTGCCAAAAGTGGAAAACTTTAGACCTGGATGGAATCGTTTGAATCGTCTATGTTCAACCATGAGTTAAACAACAATATTAAATAAGAAATACAAACTTTTAGAAATATATAACTGTCCAAATGGAAAACAGTGAGAACTTTACAGTACCTTAGATTGTAACTTATTTTTCAAAGAAGTGTGAGTTAGCAATTCTGAAATAATTTTATGTGTATTCTAGAACTGAAAAAAATAAATATAGATAATGATAGCCAGACTTTTTTCATGGAAAGTAATAAGAAATTAGAAGGTGTTAAAATTAGAATGAATCATGTGATATTGAATTGGAAGTGGGGGTATCAATATAAACTCGTGCTCAGAAATAGATCAATAGATACAAATAGACACAAATGCAGGTTAGTCTGTATGCATATATTTCTCAGCTTTCTCCACTGAGAGTGCAAGAATAATGTAGTAGTGATGGGCACACCTAGTGCCTAGATCTTCGTTTTTCAATATTATATTTTGCTCCACTTTTTTTAAAATTTCAGAATATTACACGGCTACAAATGTTTTGGTTACCTGGATTGCTTTTGTACTTTTTAAGTCAAAGTTATAAGTGTGCCCATCACCCAGATAGTATACATTGTACTCATTAGGTATGATTTCAGCCATCCCCTACTCCCTGTTCAACCTGCATGATTCTTGTTGAGTTTTACTTCCATCTGTGCACATGAATACTGATTGGTTCAATCCAATTTAATAGTGAATACATGCGGTGTTTGTTTTTCCATTCTTGCAACACTTCACTTAGGAGGATGGTCTCCAGTTCCATACAGATTGTTGCAGGAGATATTAATTCATTTGTTATGGTTGAGTAGTACTCCACGTTGTACATATACCACATTTTATTAACCCACTCATGAATTGATGGGCACTTGAGTTGATTTCACATCTTTGTGATTGAGAATTGTGCTGCTATAAACATTCGTGTGCAGGTGTCTTTATTATAGAATGTCTTTTTTTTCTTTGAGCAAATACCCAGTAGTGGGATTGCTGGATCAAATTGTAGGTCTGTTTTTAGTTCTTTGAGGAATCTCCATACTATTTTCCATAGAGGTTGCACTAGTTTACAGTCCCACCAAGAGTGTATAAGTGTTCCTTTCTCTCTGCATCCTTGCAAGCATCTATTGTTTTGGGACTTTTTGATAAAAGCCATCTCATTGTAGTTTTGATTTGCATTTCTCTGATGTGATTAGTAATATTGAATGGTTTTTCATATGTTTATTAGCCAGTAGTCTATCTTCTTTTGGAAAGCTTCTGTTCGTGTCTTTTGCCTACTTTTTAATGGGATTGTTTCATATTTTTTTCTTGCTAATTTGCTTGAATTCGTTGTAGATTCTGGTTATTAGCCCTTTATTTGATATATAGAATGTGAATATTTTCTCTCATTCTGTATGTTGTCTATTTTCTCTGTTGATTGTTTCCTTAGCTGTGCAGAAGCTTTTTAATTTAATCAATTCCCATTTATTTATTTTTGTCGTTGCTGTGATTGCCCTTGGGTTCTTCATAAATTCTTTGCCTAGGCCGGTATCTAGAAGAGTTTTTCCAAAATCGTCTTTTAAAATTCTTATGGTTTCATGTCTTTGATTTCAATTTCTTGAATTAATTTTTGTGAGTGGTGAGAGACATGAACCCTGTTTGAATCTTCTAGATGTGGCTATCCAATTTCCCTGGCACCATTTATTGAATAGGAATTCTTTTCCCCAGTGTATATTGCTGTCTACTTTGTCAAAGATCAGATGGCAATATGTGGATGGTTTTTATATCCAGGGTTTCTGTTCTGTTCCATTGGTCTATGTCTCTATATTTGTGCCAGTTTCACCCTGTTTGGTTACTATAGCCTTGTAGTACAGCTTAAAATCTGTTAAAGTGATGTCTCCAGATTTATTCCTTTCGCTTAAGGTTGCTTTGTCTATTCAGGTTTTTTCTGGTTCCAAATGAAATGTAGAATTATTTTTTCTAGATCTGTGAAAAATGACATTGGTATTTTAGTGGGGATTGCATTGAATCTGTAAATCACTTTGGGTAGTATGGACATTTTAACAATGTTGATTCTGTCAATCCATGAGCATGATATGTTTTTCCATTTGTTTACATCATCTGCAATTTCTTTCTTTAGTGATTTTTAGTTCTCTTTATAGTGATCTTTTACCTCCTTGGTTATATATATTTCTAGATATTTAATTTTCTTTGCAGCTATTGTGAAAGGTATTGAATATTTTTTTTTAAAGAAAATGATATTTATTAGGGAATAGAGCACCGCAATGAGAATACATGTGCCATAGTAAACGATGTGCGTACTCAAGGAAGTAAAGGAAGACAAAGGATTTCTTTTTATTGCAGCATATTATGGGGGTACAGATGTTTATGTTACGTATGTTGCCTTTGCCCCTCCTCCCCACCAAGTCCGAGCTTCAAGTGTGTCCATCCCCCGGAGGTGCGCATCACACTCAATGTTTGTGTATATGCCTGCCCCCTCTCCCTCCCCTCCCCCTGCCCAACTTCCAATAAATGTTATTATATGTGCACTTGAGTGTTGATCAGTTAATACAAATTTGATGGTAGTACACGTGGTGCTTGTTTTTCCATTCTTGGGATACTTCACTTAGTAGACTATGTTCCAGTGCTTTCCAGGAGAATACAAGAGGTGCTATATTACCATGTTTCTTAAAGCTGAATAGTACTCCATGGTATACATATACCACATTTTATTAATCCATTCATGCATTGATGGACATTTGGGTTGTTTCCACATCTTTGCAATTGTGAATTGTGCTGCTATGAACATTCGAGCGCAGGTGTCTTTTTCATAGAGCGACTTTTGTTCTTTTGGGTAGATGCCCAGTAATGGGATTGCTGGATCAAATGGTAGTTCTGCTTGTATCTCTTTAAGGTATCTCCAGTTGCTTTCCACAGAGATTGCACTAGTTTGCAGTCCCACCACACTGCTGGTGGGTAT
>CAUYSK010124960.1:0-42903 GCA_963575035.1 Avahi laniger | reverse complement strand
AGTAGTATAAAGTTTCAGAAACACAAGGGGGCACTCTTTTATTAAGAACACCAGGAAAAAGGGTGAGGATTTCATTGTGTGCCTTTTTTTTTTTTTAATAAAAAGTAATTTTTAAACCTAAGGCATGAAAGTATAAGAATTGTAGAAGAAAATGTTGGAAAAACTCTTACAGACGTTGGCCTAGGCAAAGATTTTATGAAGAAGACCCCAAAGACAATCACAGCAACAATAACAATAAATAAATTGGACCTGATCAAATTAAAAAGCTTCTGCATAGACAAACTGTCACGAGAGCAAACAGACAACCTACAGAATGGGAGAAAATTTTCGTGTGCTACACATCTGATTAAAGGGCTGATAACTAGAATCTATATAGAACTCAGGAGAATCAGCAAGAGAAAATCAAACAATCCCATTACAAAGTGTGCAAAGGACATGAAGACAAACTTTGCAAAAGAAGACAGACTAATGACCAAGAAACATATGACAAAATCCTAAACATCTCTAATCATTAGGGAAATGCAAATCAAAAACCACAATGAGATATCACTTATCTCCAGTGAGAATGGCCTTTATCAAAAAGTTCCAAAACAATAAATGTTGGTGTGGATGTGGAGATACAGGAACACTCACGCACTGTTGGTGGGACTGCAAACTAGTGTAACCTCTTTGGAAAGTAATATGGAGATACCTCACAGAGCTACAAGGAGACCTACCATTTGATCCAGCAATCCCACTACTGGGCATCTACCCAAAAGAACAAAAGACACTCTATAAAAAAAGACATCTGCACTAGAATGTTTGTAGCAGCGCAATTCACAATTGCAAAGATGTGGAGACAACCCAAGTGTCCATCAATACATGAGTGGGTTAATAAAATGTGACATATATATACACCATGGAGTTCTACTCAGCCACAAAAACAATGGTGATCTAGCACCTCTTGTGTTCTCCTGGATAGAGCTGAAGCCCATTCTACTAAGTGAAGTATCCTAAAAATGGAAAAACAAGCACCACATGTACTCAACATCAAATTGGTATTAACTGACCAACACTTACATGCACATAGAGTAATAACATTCATTGAGTGTTGGGCGGATGGGAGGGGGGAGTATGGGACGGGTATATTCACACCTAACGGGTGTGGTGTGCGCCATCTGGGGGATGGACACGCTTGAAGCTCTGACTTGGGTGAGGCAAAGGCAGTATATGTGACCTAAACATTTGTACCCTTGTAAGATGCTGAAGTAAAAAAAAATTTAAGTAAGTATTTTTTAATTTTTTCAGGGATACAGTAGTTCTACTGATATGCATATAATACTATTTTTTAACGCTGAACTTAGAATATTCCAAACATGTGACCCCTTCCGTAAAAAGAAAAAACTTAATTCACTCATTTAATCGCAGATAAAAGTTTAGGGGATCGAATTCACTTTAAAAGTATACAACGAAAAAGGACTTTCTCTTGAAAGTGAGTAAGTATTTCAGTTGAGAACAAACATTTTAGAATGTTTCTTTTTTTGGTCATGGAAATGTATCGAAACAGCATTTTTTTTTTTTTTTTGGCTGCTTCTTAGAAGTATGTCAGTGAGGCTGCCATTTGTAAATGTTTCTTTTTTCAGCTAGTAAACATTTAACATTCCATGAATTCTATATAATTTAGGCACTTCATTAGAAATTCATAATATACTTGCATTAAAATGAAATTTTATTATTTTCCCTATATGGTGCTAATGCTATTAATATTTTGAGTGTTTCAGGGACGATAATGACTGGAGGATGAACCAGGTACATTGCTTATCATTACAGGGATGTTAGGTAGTAGGAGTAGAAAAAAGCTAAGTGGCTCCCATGAATATAAAAGTAGCATTACAATAAGTAAGAACATAATTGATTCCTCTGATCAATAATCATTAATAGAAGTGAAAAAGCAGAGAATATCAAAATAACTCTAATAATTTTAATTTTAACACTTTCTATGTGAGTAGGTTAAGGGTATTCCAAAATAAACAATAAATGTCAAATCTATTGATATGATATTACCATTGCAATTTAAGATGCTTTATTTAGATTTCAGTTTCATATGAATGATTCTGAATAAAGCTAAACCAATCAATGAAAAAAATGATAAAACATAAATATAATTGTGTTTTCAAGGAAACTACCAATAATGCCTAGAGAAGAACTTAGAGTAGTCAGAAAGTGCTAGGACTTGTGAAAAGAATCCTGACTTAAGAATTAGAAAAGTTAGATATATTTCTGGCTTTGCCATTTTATTAGTTGTGCAGCTATGCATAGATGGATTAACTTCTGAGGTTTTCAATTTTTCATTGCAAAATGAAAAAAACTGTATTAACTTTTATGATCCTTGATTCTAATAATGATCTTCAATAATAGTTATATCTAATATAATAAGCATTCAGTTGCAGGTCCTTCAAATAGTTAAGTATCAGAACAGTTGGTTGAGGAAGACAGAGTACTTATTCAAGGAGTTCTCAAATGTCAAGAACATGGTGACACATGTTCTAAGGTTGCAATAACCCTAAGTTTAAATTGAAAAGCAATATATAAAAATGGTTCATAATAAAAGATATTTAAGAAATTTTTAGGATCTAGACAAACTTGTCCCAGCAGAGTTTTGTGAATTTTGAAAATAAATACTGTTGACACAAGACCAGAGTTATGAATGTTCTCACCATAATGAGCCATTACGTGGGTCTTTTATCGATTTTTCTCATTATACTGGGATTTGCCTTTTAAATGTTATGCCAGATATCATCATATGTTGATTAGAGTTCTGGGTATAAATTTGTGTTATTATTGGTTTTTAAGTGATCTATGTAATTTTTAAAATGTTACTATTAACTATTACATCAAACCCTATTTTTTCCATTCAATTTAATCATCAAATTTCAGCAATATTTGATTAGTTTCTTGTTTACAGAAGCCAAACTATACTATATGTGACAGGCCCAGAGCTGGTTTTCCACAGGCTGGTTCCTGTGGAGTTCCAATTCCACAGGTTGGAATTGGAACTCAAATTTTCTGACTCAAATCCCAGTGATTTTTTTTTTTTTTTTTGCAATGTCATAGCTACCAGAGAAAGTGTTTTCTGTGTAAGTAACCCTGAGTCTCAAGCTTTAGAATGTCTTTAAAGTTCATAGTAGTGAGTACTGGAAAAACTACATTAATCATGATTTACTTCTAATAAAATAAAATGGACTTTAATTGCGAGGATGTCTTAAAGAAAACTATACCCTGGAAAAGAAAGTCCATCTTCTCTGTCCACACAATTTATTAATAGGCTATATCTACATTATGGTCAAAACTACTGTTAGTTTTAGAAAAGATGGATAATAAAACTTAATAATAAATGATAAAAAAATTGACAAACTGGAGAAGCCCTTAAATACTAACTGCTTCCCCAGAACACCTACTGTTTTCCAAGATGCGATCTATCAACTCATACCTGAAATTCTAACGCATGTGTTCCAGGAATGACAAGTTACACTGGAAAAGGGCCATGTATGTGACTGCACAGTCTCTCTGTAATATCTCAGTATTTGAGCCTGAAGTGTCTTTTTCTCTTTTCTTGTTTTTCTTCCTTCCTTTCTATCTTGACTTAATGGTGACTTAATATGACTTAATGGTATTGGTTTTGATGTTAGCGGCTTATCCAAATTCCCACAGCTGTTTAGTCGCAAACCTGACACTAGTCAACTTCTTATGCTCCATAATATATTCTTCCTTTCAATAATCAGAGATATAAACATTCTAGCCAGAAGAATTTAAAAGAAAGAGAGAAAGGAGTTATGCTTAATCATGATTAAAATTATGCTTAATCAAGTCAAAAAATATGGTAAGCTATTTGTTTGCTTATTTATTTCTTTACTGAATTTTTTGAGTTATTGTTGCCCTAATTAGTTCCAAAAAGAATAGTAATTCAATAACAAATGAGACATAATTAGGAAAAAAAGTCAAGGCATTTGATGTTTCCACTAATATGATCTGTGTGTGCCCTCTCAAAAATGTCATTTTTAAATTAAATAGCACTCTAAGTAAGCTACATAGCCACCGTTGGTAGGTATTGGTTTGGTTTTTGACAATTCTAAGTACACATTGCTTACTGAACTCATAGATACGAAGAACAGTTTAATATCTAAAAGATTTTGTGATTTTATTTTATATTTTTTTACTTAGCATTTTTCATTTGTTTTGTGAGTTATGAGCAAATTTGAACATCCCAACTTGGAATTTAGTTGATTTCTTGACCTGTACTTTTGAAATACATTTTAAGTTTATCATATTGCTCCATTTCATTTTTGATCAGAATTCTTTCCTACATTGAAACTTTTTAAACTTTTGAATCTTTTAGACTATGTTAAAATGGAACAATAAATATATCAAGATTACATATCTTTTGTTTTGAAATAGACCCAATTTGAAACTAGTAATTATTCATTTATTTAAAAATTATTTATTGGATACTTTCTATGTGCCAGGCACTTTTCTTAGCACTTTGTACACAACAATAGGAAAAGAAATCCTGACAAATATGAAACTAAGTTTCCATTTGTAGGTGATAAATAATCAATAAATATAATGTCGAATAATATATTAGAAGGCAACAAACACTATGGCAAACTCAGAGCAGGGTCGGGATTTGCATATTCATTTCATCTGTTTTTCTCTGATGACCCACTGTCACAGCACTGGCATCCGCAGCATCAGACTGTGCATTTGTAGCTCCACTCTGGTGTTCAGCCCAGACTGGCAGGAGTTTCTCGATGCCACATCCTAATTTCTGTGAGAGAGCGTCTGACTGTTCCCGCTTGAGTCAGGGTTATAGTCAACTACAAGCCTGAGCCAAAACATGTCTTGCGAATCTCCAGTTAGACATTCATCCTTGTGTCTGGAAGAGAAGTTTTCACCCATGAGGGTGAGGGCTAGACACGCACAGTGCGTTAACTCCTTATGCTCCGGTTCACAGTCGCACAGTGGCTCCCAGAGACGACACTCCCAGAGCACCCACTCGGTGCTCCCAATGAGGGGCAGATGGTAGAGTTTTACTCACGTGTCTCTTTTTTTTCAGGGAGGAATATCTTCTCCAGAGATTCTTCTTCAGACTCTGAGATCTCATTGGTTAAGATGATGGCACTAGATTTGAAAAGTTAGTTTCTGGTGTGTTGACCATTCTGTTTGGGAGGCACACCAGGCCTGTAAGGAAAAACGTGGGAGAAGATTTAGGCAACTCAAAGAATCTGAGAGTACTGGATTATCATGTTTTTTGACACTGCACCAATATATTTTCTTAAGTGCATTTTATTTGTCCTTTACCCATTAACATTTATGAAGGTTAAAAATAAATGGAATTTGTGTGACATTTTATTAGGAAAACTAGCTTGGTTAAAACCTTCAAGAAATAACTAGAAAATTTGTTCATTAAATATTATAAATACCCTGAAACCACCACTTACATAAATATCTTGCTGAGCATATTTAATATAGAAAAAGCCTAGGATCTTAAAGATATAATTTAATAAATGATTACCAATTCTCTTAGTCAGGTGACCCAATTAAAATACCTAAACTCACGCTTCCTTGAATAAATCCACTTTAAATAAAACAATGTCTATTTTGAACTGAACTGATGGCAAACACGTAGAATCTAATTAAAAATTAGAACATCTTGGAGAATGGATTTTTTGGGCATTAAATATAGAACAAAACCTCAAAAATTATTCCTGTAAAGAGAAATGTTTTGTTCTCCATTCTTTGTGAAAGACAGGGGCTCACTTCCCACAATGGAGACTGAAGAAGATGGTGAACATGTTACTTGTTCTTTCAGTTAATAAATAGGTTCTGACTGATCGTTACTCTTCTGTAGCTTAGGATGCAATATTCACTTACTCATAAACTCTTGTTTTAGAGACATGTAGTCATCTTGTGAAAATATTGACATGAAAAAATAACTAAAGTATAAAGACTACCATAGAAACATGCGTACAAGATAGTCTATATCCTGGGGTGCAGAGCAGGGGTGGAGAACAGGCGTATCTGACCTTGCACAGAGGAAGCAGAAAGGTTCGGAGAAAGGGGCATCCGAGCTCATCAAACACAAACTGCTTTCCCAGAGGGTGGAGGAGAGGCCTCAACGGGGAGGAATCGGCATGCACCAAAGCGCAGAGATGCGAAAGGACACCAAGCGTCCAGGGAAACTTCAGTCTCTGCACTGGGGACAGAATGAGAGTAGAAGTGAGGAAACAAGAGGAGACTAAAAGTGTGGACTGAGCGTGTTCTGGGGCCTGCGAAAGGCCCTCCTGCAATGCCGGAAAGTAGGGACTTTCCTTTGTAAAACAGCAGGAAGTACCAAGTCACTGGAGGTGTTGAAAGAGGAGATGGTGTGAACTAATTTAATTTTTAAGTTATCATTCTGACAGCCTCAATGAGATGCCATTAAACACCCACCAGATGTCAAAACTAAAAGGACTAATAACATGGAAAGTTGGCAAGGTACAGAAGTAACTGGTGCACTCAAACTCTTCTCATGGAGTGTAAAATATATAATCACTTTAGAAAAGTGTTTGACAGCTTTTGAAATGTTAAATAAATCTATCCTATGACCCAGGAATTCCACTCCTAGATATTTACCCAAGAGGAACGTAAAATAGTTTTAAAAAAGGGAATTGCACAAGAATGATCACAGTAATATTATTCATTATAGCCAAAAATTATATACAGTCCAAATGTCCATGCATAACAGAATAGATAAACAAATTGTGATATATGAATGTAATGAAATATTATTCAGCAATCAAAATTAGTAACCTACTTTTAAATAGGACAACGTGGATGAATCTCAAAAACATTATGCTGAACAAAAAAGCCAGACACAAAGAGCATACTGTATGGATTCATTTATATGAAGTTGAAAAGCCAAACTCATCTATTATTGTATAAATCATAATAGTGGATTGTTTTGACAGATGGAGATTGACTGCAAGTGGATATTGGGGAATTTTCTGGACAGTTTAAAGTTTTCTAATCTTGATTGGGATCATGGCTACATGGAGAATATATTTATTAAAACTCATTGAATATTTAATATTTTCCGAGTTTTACTAAATGTTGCCAATTGAGGTAATTATAATCTTAATTTTTTAAGAAACGACAACTTTGAAAGCAGCATGGAGGTGAGCTGCAAAGGAGGGAGACTGGAGCAAGCGTCGCGCCGACGGGCAGGATGCTCTGCCGCAGGTGGAAGGGAAGCGTTCGCATGAAGACAGTGGCAGTGACGACACATGCAAGGGAAGGTGTCACAGAAATGTCACAGAAACAAATGACTGAGTCTGTAATGTGGTGAAGGCCAGCGTGGTGTGTGGAGACAAAGGGAAGAAAATTAAGTATGAATGTATCCTGATGTCAATGTTAAAAAAAAATATATTGAAGGGCAAAAGACCATAAAGGCCAACACAATATTTCAGGATAAGCGTGTCAGAAGTCTGACATTAATAGACTTCAAGAGTCACTCTAGGGGAGCAATAAAAATTACAGTGTGGTATTGGCAAAGGAACAGGTAACTGGATCAGTGGAGCAGAATTCACAATTAAGAAACAGACCCACACAAATGCAGTCAATGGATCTCTGACTGATGAACAGAGGCCGTTGAATGCAGAAAGGATAGACCTTCCAATAAATGACGCAGGGATAGCTGGACGTGCACATGTGAAAAGGTGAATCTAGACACAGAGCTTAAGCCTTTCACACAAAAGAACTCAAAATGAATCATAGACTTAAGTGTAAAATGCAAAACTATAAAACTCCTAGAAGGAAACAAACATGTAACCTTGGGTTTGGCAATGACTCTTTAGATACAACACCGAAAGCATGGTCAATGAAAAAAACACTTCATAAGTTGAACTTCACTGAAATTTGAATACTTCTGCTCTGCTAGGAGAATGAAAAGACAAACCAGAGACTGGGAGAAAATATCTGCAAAACACATGTGTGATAAAAGATTACTATCCAAAATATACAAAGAATTCTGAAAACTCAACAATAAATAAAGAAAAAACACAATTAAAAAATGAGCAAAAGATCTGAACAGACACCTCACTGGAGAAGATAAAAGATTGCCTATTAGCATATAAAGAGATGCTCAGTGACATATGTCATTATGGGATTGCAAATTAAGACAACAGTGAGATACCACCACACACCTATGCAATGACTAAAATACAAAACACGGGTAACGCTAAATGCTGATGAGGATGTGGAACAAGAGCAACTCTCATTTCTTGCTGATGGAAATGTAAAATGGTACAGTGCAGGCACTTGGGAAGACAGTTTGGCAGTTTCTTACAAAGCCACACGTATTTTTACTATGCGATCCAGCAATCACAATCTTTGGTATTTACCCAAATGAACTGAAAACTAATGTTCACACAAAAAGCGGCACACATGTGTTTATAGAAGAAGCTTTATTCGCAATAGCTGAAACATGGAAGCAACCAAGACGTCCTTGAATAGGTGAGTGGATGAACAAACTGTGATACAGACAATCAAATGTTATTCTGCAAGAAAGAAAAGTGATTTCTACATTTTACTTGGTGGTTAAAAAAAAAGACGGAAAGAAAGATGAGCTATCAAGCCACAAAAAGTCAAAAGGAAGCTTAAATGCCTATTACTAAAAGAAAGAAGTCAACCAGAAAAGGCTACAGACTGTATGATCCCACTGTGTGACATTCTGAAAAGGCAAAACTGTGGAGACAGGAAAAGACCATGGTCTCCAGGCTTTGGAGAGGAGGGGAGGAGGCTGAATAGGTGGAGAATAGGGCCTTTCTGGGGTGTGAAACCATCTCGTTTGAATCTGTGATGGGTACATGTCATTACACATTTGTCAAAACCTGTAGAAGGCACAACACACAGAGTGAATCCTCGCAAAGACTGTTGACTTTAATGAATAATGTGCCAATAGTAGCTCATCAGTTGTAACAAATGTACCACACTAATGGAAGATATTAATTATAGGGGCAATTAGGAAGAGTTGAAGAGGGAATGAATATATGAAAGTTTCTGTACCTTCTGCTCAATTTTTCTGTAAATTTAAAACTCCTCAAAAAATAATTTGTTAATTTAAGAAAAATATTGAAGAAGTTGAAAGTAAAACATAATGCTTTTAGTTTGATAAAGGCTGTATAGGTTCACATTTGTTATTCAGGTGGATAATTATAGCAACAGTGAACTAAGGCCCTGTAAGAAATGGATGGACTCCGCGTAGAGGAAGGAAAAGGACAGAGTCTGTCTCAGAAACCCAAGACGCATCAGCATTTAGGGACAGGTGGAAAAGCCAGAAAAAGGACGAACAACCAACTCAGTAAGAGTAGAGAAGCAGCACAGTGGCTTGGTTTTATGTGAGCCGAGGATGAATGTTTTGTCACCTCCAGTGCTGCAGAAAGATAAAGTAGTTTATGGATATTGGGAAGCGATGTGAAATCTAGGATAAAATTTTTAGTAAAACAGTAAGGAGTTAAGCCAATTTTTAAAGAGTTGATTAAAGAAGGGGATTTGAGAACTAAAATTACACTGCAGAATAATAATTTTAAAGTACGACGAAGAGAAAGAGGAAAGGCCAACCACCACTGTGTCACGATTCGTTCAGGACAGCTTTATTTGCAGGATGTCAGGTCTCTGATGCAGTCGTGCTGTTGTTGCTGTTGTTGACACAGCACATAGCTCGTTAATGATACCCCAGCGAGTTTTGAAATATACCCATACAATGTGATAAGCTCATGTAACATTGGTATTCCTCCAGAATACATTGAGCAACAAATGATTGAATCTTTTAAGTGATACACAAAATTTTATACTTGGAATTGTTAAAATAGAATTTTCTGGAGAATGAATGATATAGAGTTTCTGTTGACATCTAATTTATTCTTTGTCATTAAAGTTAGGAAGAGGTGTCATTCTGAATACTACAGCTTTTATTTTAAAATGATGTATTGGTCACAATGAAGGTATTTTTCTTATTAATAGTTGAATTCCTAAGATAATCAGATTGGCCATAATAATTCAACATTTAGATAGTTTGGTGAATCATATTTGTTTTTGTTGCATATATGTATGTTTCTCTCAAAAATGTTTATTAAAATAATAGAAATAATCCTATAATTATAGGGATGATATAAATGAATGAATGAGACATAATCTCTCAGAAACACTTAAAACAAGTGAAATTTTAAATTATTTATTTTCTTATGTGCTTTTGGTTGTTAAAAAGTCGTCCTTAGAGCTGAGTCTATGGTCTCAAATAATTTTTTTTAGTTGTTGTTTTTTTGTTTTTTTTTTAAAGCAATACTTTCTTTTAATGTTAGTGGTGGATATTTTCTTCAGTTTTTTTATTGAATTTTTTTCACTTTTTTTACTTAAATGTTCAGTATGAGGTATTAAATGTAATTTATAAAATATTCATACTGTTTAGTTGCAACTAAACATAAATGGTGCAATATGTCAAATAATGTAAAAAATTAGTCTATTTATATTGATTCTATGTCTTTTAAAGATAAAGATTAGGCTTTATCATGTTTCTAGCAAATAAATACATGTAAGTAGATTCACACTGTCCATTTATCCTTCTGTGCTGGGCTTGTCTTCTTTGGGGAAATATCTCTTGTTGGAGAAATGTCTTTGGAGAAAGAAATGTCTCTTTTGGAGAAATCTCTGTTTAAGTTCGTTGCCCATTTTTTAATTGGGTTATTTGAGAGTTTTTTGCTATTGAGTTTTAAGCATTCTTTAAACATTTTAGAAATTAACACCTTATCAGATACATGGTTTGAAAATTCCATAGGTTGCCTTTTTATTCTGATTAATTTCTTTGCTATGCAGAAGTTTGACCGGTAGAACAGAATAGAGAGCCCCAAAATGTACCCATAGGTATACAGTCACCTAATTTTTGAAAATAAGTCTAAGAACATGCAATGGGAAAAGGATAGCCTCTTCAACGAATGGTATTGGAAAAACTGGTTATCCACATATAAAAAATTAAATTGGGCCCCTACCTTGTACACAAAAATCAACTCAAAATGAATAAAAGACAAATGTGGATTAAAAACTTGAAACTGTAAAATTCCTAAAAGAAAACATAGGGGAAAAGCTTCTTGTCATAGGTCTTGGCAACGATTTTTGAATATGACAACAAAAGCACAGGGAATAAAAGCAAAAATAGACACATGAGACTACATCGACCTAAAAAGCTTCTGCACAGCCGTGAGTCTCTTATCTGATGCACCTTTGTACTTATCACTAAACACTTCATAAGTAGTTTCCCAGCTTTGATGAGCTTGTTCAAAAACCTAATTTCACTAAGATTCCAGTAGCATGTAGCCTCACAGATTGGAAGGGCTGGATACTTGTAGTCCACAAAATGAAGTAATTACAAACCGCAGTGCAGCAGGTGCCTTGGCAAAGATGAAGACTGCAACTCTATGTCTTTTTCAGAGTCTCTGATGACAATTCTCCGCCAACAGTATGACTGAGCCCTTCTCAGAAGCTGTTGTGTCAGATGATCTCAAAATGATGACCAATATTTGAAAGAACGGGACACACAAAAAGAACAGTAAGTAATGAGAAGAATTTTTGGATTTAAAAACTCTATCAAAATAATATCTCTGGGTTCTATTTACTTGTGCATGCAGCTGAGAAGAGCAATAGCTTAGTGATGTGATGCTTTTGGGGAAAGTCCTTGTCTGGGCAGCGGCAAGCGGTCTGTGATGGTTGGCCCCTAAATTGTTCGTCTGGGCCGCAGCACTCTCCAGTACCAGCACCTGCCTTAGAGGTGGCTGTGGACGATGGGGGACAAAAAACGACCTGGTGGAGTGTAGAACCTTAGAGGATAACAAGATGTTTTCTTCTAGAGAGGAGATAGCGACAGTTATGCTGACTGATCAGATCAGTTACTTCTCTAGGGAAAAGCTCTAGTGCTGGCAATTCCTGATGGACCAACACTATTGACCAATAACTGCTGCATTTCCCTTTTACAACTGGGAGTTTTTATTTGGTTATCCTGCTACTCATCCATCATTGTACTCTGGACGTGTTGAGGGCAGATATGTATATTAGTTGATTGCTAAGATATGAGCAGCCTTGTCTTGGCTTGATGGAGTGGACGGAATGTTGCCCTAAAAACCTAACTGGTTTAAACTGATGGAACAAAAGCTTGGCTCAATTTGGAATGGGCTGAGTATTTTCCAAGCATGGAAGAACACGTGGACATGTCAATACACAAAGGACAATCGGTCTTAGATAGATACCACTCAATATCCATTCTCATTGTCTCCCTTAATAAAAATCATCGTGATTTTTGCTGAGCACGTTGCTAAAGCTAAAAAAGCTACGTTGCTTGCAGCTGAATATGGGCCCGTGCCTAAGTTTGCCCAGTAACAACTAATAAGAAGTTTGGTGTGACTTTGAAGAAGGATTTTTTTTTAAGAGGGAGAGAATATACCCATATATCCTTCTTTGTTCCTTTCTCAATTCTATTGTTTAAATACAGTGTCTGCAACTCCAACAGTCATCTTGGGTAGCATGAGGGCCTTTGCCTCGGGATGGTGCAGAGAGCTGGAATCATTTCCAGTGTCTGATTAATATGGAACTGCCTTTAGAGAGATGCTTATGTCTGGGATTTTATTGTGTCCTGCATACTAGTTAGATAAAGACACTGTTAATTTGGGTTTCTGTGACCTAGTCAATCAAGCTTTGATATGTTTTGTTAACTGTTATAAATTTTTATTCTTTACCTCTTTTATATCGGTATATTTTGCTTCATTCATTGACCATGAGCTAAGAAATAGGAGCTAATATTCTAGTATTATTAAAGTTCTATTAATTTCTTAAATGTTGTCTTTACTATTTAATTTACATATTTAATATAATATGATTTGATATAATTTTGCACGTTTGTGAGAGTGATTTTGATAATATTAAATATTCCCATCATCATGCCAACAAAACCTTCTTAGCCTTATATAACTTTAAAAAACAAATTCTCCATCAACTTTGCTCCTATTTGATGTTAATATATCAACCCACACTTCTTTTTCTCCTTTTTACCTGGTCTTTGCTCACATTTTAATTTCAACCCTTTTGAATGACTTTCTTTTTGACAATCTCTTGTATGTAGTTAATTTTGGTCTTAGAGATTAAATTTGATCATTTTTTTCTTAAAAAGATAAAATAAGTTGATCCCATTTACTTATATCGCATAACCAATTTAGTTGACCTTAAGATGTGATCTAATTTTAGTATTCTATATTGTTTTATTTTCAAAACTTCTTTGATTCTTCATTTGGTTTCTCTTTGTAATTACATAATCTTTTTGTTTTTGTATAATTTTCATAATTCGAAAGGAGTGATTCTTTCTTTAATAGTTACTATTTTAACGTTGAATAATGCGGATAAACCTTTACTTCTTAATCTGCGACCGGCGGGTTCAGTTGTCATTCTAGTTCAGTGAGGGCAGTCGCTGCTCTGAGTCCTGCATCTGGGCCCTGCTGCACTTGCTGCAGTGGCGGCTGGGGGGGCTCAGAGCTGAGGATGTCTCTTTTTGTCTCGAGGTCGTAGGGGTGATCCCCAAGGAGCAGATTATGGATAAAAATGTAGACAGGGCTGGGAATAACTTAATAACATAGAATACGTGGCCTCCATCTGTACTCCTGCCCCAGACCTTGCAAATGTTAGGGCAGGCATGAATTTGAAAAAAACACACAGAAAAATAATTATCATTAAACATTTCTAGCAACACTAATTATGTTGAAACGCTTCTTCCATCCACAAATATTGACGTAAAAGTAATATATTTGCCATAACTGTTATCAGTAATATTGTGGCTATTAAAGAAATGTTTTTTCCAGCTTTAGGAGCAAAAGTTCCCAAACTCCTACCATATTCAAACTCTTCCAATCTGAACCTACCGATTGATTAAGTTATACTCATTTTCAGCATCGGAGCGTGTGAAATGTTTTGCATTTCATTCATTTATGATGAATTTTTATGTCGCGTGACTGAATCACTCTGGCTTTGGAAATAATTGTATATACATGGCTCCTAAATTCACTATCCATTGCTATTCTATTCCTTTTATCCCTCGAAGCAAATATTCTTCTTCTGTTTTAACTTATTGAACAATTTTTTTCTGTATCACAATTTATGAACTCACAGAATTGCTTTGTATTAATGGCCATCTGAGCCAATATGTAAAAGAAGTCTGAAGACACCAGTGTGACAAAGAACAAGAGAGTTATTTGTGACACTGATAAAAATGTTGCAAAGCTTACCAGATAGCAGCAGTGAATTGTGTTTGCTTGAAGAACTCACATAGTAGAACTTACCTGTTTTCTAACCTTAGAGTAGTACAGCTCTATAGCTTTAATCAATTATTAATATATTCAAATCTTCAATGTGATTTCTTTTTGCCCCACAGTAAGATGAGGCATTTCATGACTGATTTCAAAGGGAAAGATTCTCCCTTATAGAAAAGGTTTTTTTTTAAATGTTTCAGGAAGAGTCGTTTTACCACTGAAATATTTAATATAACTGTATTGTCAGGTTTAACGTGAGAAAGGCTTACCAAGTGCTCACTTGGCTCTGAGGGACAACACAGGCCTGTTTTCCACATTGTGGTCTATGCGAGTTTTCTTTTTTTTTTCTTTCCAAATTATTAAAGCTAACCTGAGATCTCATTCTCAATGTTGACATCAATAGTTTTATAATTATTTCTGGAGACTTATATCATTTTATACCCATCAACTAATGAATGGGTTGGAACTAATCTAAAAATGGAGAAAATGGAGAAAAGATTCAAACTCAAAGCTCTCAAAATATTTTATTTTATTAAAAATAATTCTATCTCGAGTTCAGGAAAGATGGCAAATTGAATACACACGGTAAACGTCCACCCCCACTAAATAAGTAATAAATAAAAGCACCGTAACCCCGGGATGAAGAGATGTTTAAAGATGCGTAAGCCGACAAGGGAGGAGCAGAGCAGATGGCGTGAACTGCAGAACCCTGGAGACGGGAGTCAGATGGCCCAGGAGAGAGACCCGGTCACAGAACCCTGGGAAGGTGAGCAGGAGAGAAAATAAACCCTACTAACTCTTTCTGAGCCGCAGAAGGCTCCGAAAGCAGCAGCCGCGGTGATTTTGTGTGTAGTGAGGAGACGGTGAAGAGGAACAGGAGTGGCTGACAGAGCAGCCACGCGGCCGCCCTCCTCGCCTGTGCCCCCCTCCCTCCAAGATGCCTTCCCTCCCGGACCCTCATAGCCGCCTTCCCTCGCCCTGCCCCACACCACCCTGACAGACCTGCGGTCCCCTTGGACACCTTCCTTGCCTGTCCTCCCTCACAGGTGCCTTCCCTGGCTTGGTCCCCCTCGCAGATGCCTTCTCTTGCCCTGTGGCTGGAGCTTTGCTTCCTGCGATGGTCGGACGTGCTGGGGGAGAGACCCTCACCCAGGTGAGGGGGGGGCTGCCCTGAACTGATCCCTCCTCCCCTGTTGCTTCCCTGACCCTGCTCCCACCAGCCCTGTGAAGGGGGCTTCACTTCCAAGCCTCCTGTCAGGATCCGGAGGCCAGGGCAAGGTCCCAGAGACAATAGTGCCAGGTGCGCCCCCAGCCAGTCAGATTGCCCCGGTGGGATGCTCAGGACGCATAAGCCCAATGGACATGCCCAAAATATGCCATCAGCTTGTGAGCAAAATGAAAGAATTATCTGACATATGAGGAAAGCATCTGATATAAAAGGTAGAAAGTAAGATACACAAACAGAAGAAAGTCACATGGAGGGAACAAAGTCTGTGCAGATTTAAGAAATAATTCAAAAACTAAAATTAGCATCCTTGGAAAGATTGGAGAAAATATTGCAACCATCAATCAAAAAGAGAGTACAATAAAATTGAGAATTGTTAGAGGAAACAAACAGTTCTTGGGAAAAAATATATATATACACATATATGTAGCAGAAAGGAAAATCTTAAGATAATATTCCAGAATTACCTTCTCAAAGAGAAAAGGGGAATTATTTTCTCTGTGAGTAGAGAAAAATGCAAAGAGACTAATAAAAATGGGCCAAAGAATTAAAAAAAAAATTCAAGAATTTGGAAACAAATTCAAAGCATTCTAGAAAAGAAGAACCAAGAAAGTGGAGAAAAAAATCAGTAATGAAATAGAGTTGGTGAAGATCATGTGCTTCCTTTGCACGCTCAGTGGGGAATCTACTGTATGATGTATTTCACCAAGCAACAGGCAGGTGCAGGGCGTGGAAATCGGGGTCTGTCACAGGAAGGAGGGATCCAGGACAGGAAGAGATGCTGTCCAGATGAGCTGTCCAATGGCTGTGACTTCAATCTTTTCAGAAAGATAAGGCCGGCAAAACTGTTTTCTCTGGACATCCTCAGAGAGGATGTAGAAAACTGGTGATAAGTTTAAAAGTGTTAAATATGTAAAAGACTAAAAAAGAAAATTATTAACTCCAAGAAAAGAAAAGTAATTACAATTCATTACATTGTTCAATTCTGAAAAGTGTTTACTTCATCTGATGAAGGTAAAAACTGTGAATTTGTACAATGGAAATTACAATACATGTACTCTGGGGTGGGGGAGGCTAAGAGAACACGTGTACGCAGGCGGGGGTGGGGTATGGAGAAGCACAAGAAGCAGGGAGACCAGCATGGAACAGCTAACATGGGAGAAACAGAAAGTGCTCACAAACATGTAATGTAGAGACATGGAAGTGAAAAGCAAAATCTAAAAAAAGATGAAACAGATACAAATAAAACATAGAATGGAGAGAGGGAGAAAAGGGACACTTTTCTATGTATATACAATGATTTATCTTTTTTAATCTAGAGCTTGCACCAGTTTGATTAGAAAAACAAAAAGCCAGCTTAAGTGTTTTTTTAAATTGTATGTCAAGTTCATCGGTGGGTTATAAAATTTATTAGTCACTCTGCTTTAACAAAATGAAGTACAACTGGAAATAAAAATATAGAAAATATCCAGATAGTAGGAATACTGCTATCAGTATAGTAGAGGTGAACTGTGTCTGGGTGGGTATTGGTTTGTGTGCTCTGTGCTACTGGGTTCGAATGCAAATGTGTTGATGTGCTTCTTATTTGAAAATACATTGCTTAGTCTAATTTTCTAATGACAAAGAGGGAAAGAGCCCAAGTGGGTGTTGACTTTCACACATAAGCAGACACAGCTGAGGACAAAACTCCTCTTACACTAGGTTATTTACAGTAAAATATCTTGTTTAATGTAATGTAGGGTCCATGGACTGTGAAATCAAAAGGCCCTGGGGTGATAATCCAGCATTACTATTTAATCGATTTATAAATATTATAGACCCCTGTAGTTTTCTGTCACCTTTTCCTGTTCTTTCTGTCCATATCATTTACAACATGTTTATCCTTTTATTAACGTTCCTGAAGCTCCCTGCAGGACCAGAGATAAATGCCTATGTCTGATCCGCCATGTGTAGCCAGCAGTCCACTATGCCTTCCCCATTGTACCATGCTTAGGAAAATAAAACACTGAGGGATTCTGTCGCTAACTGACTTACAGTTTGGGATAATATTTATTCTTTGGCCTTCAGCTTCTTCATTCATAAAATAGTGAGGCTGGACTGTTGCCTTCTGTCTCTACAATTCAAAAGTCTAAATATTTCCTAGATTTTATGATACATCCTTTCCACCTCTTATTTTTAGAATTTTTAGGGTAAATATATATCTTGCAGTTTCAATAATTAAAAATAACTCTTTTATAATTTCATGAGGAATTATTTCTATTTTTCAGAAAACCACACTAAATCACTAAATTGAAAGTATATCTTAGCAAGTGACAGTAATTAGAATAAAGTAACTATTGTAAATAATATGAAATGACCTGTCATTTTAGGATTTAAAAATTATCACTAGGTCAGATATCAAAATAAAATTTGATTGACTAAGAAAATTGATGGGATTAATTGAGTTTGTGTGTGTGTGTGTGTGTGTGTGTGTGTGTGTGTGTGTGTGTTCATGCAGATAGATACTTGTATGTTGGTTTGACTTTAGGGTGTGTCATATCACTTCAAGAAATCCTAACAAAAAGGTGGAGTAGAGATTGTGGACGAATTACTTCTTTGGGGCTGAGATATTCTAATTAGATGTCTAGGCAGATTAAAAACTGTGTAGATTCAAAAACTCTAGGTTAGAAGATACTTTACATTTGTTTAGTCATCCATTCAGCTGAGCCACAATTTTTCTGTTCAAATATTTCTTATACCAAGTATTTCTCCAGCTACTCGCTGACCTCATGCAATGACTGAAAATTGGTCATCTCATCACTCTGAATGCAATCTGTACTGCATCCTTCCTGCAGTATCCTCCCTGGATCTCCACACTAACCGTGGAGGGTGTTTGCATGTTTTGTGGTACCTTTTGGAAGAACTTCCTCTTTTGAAGGAACTTTCCTACAAATCCTGCCAAGATAGATACCAGAAACTTGCTCACACAGCCTTCCTGAAGTTGGCTCTGCTGTTCAGACACTATTCCACTTGACCCATGCCAGCAGTGCCACGCAGTAGGCACAACTCAGAACACATTTTTCCGGCAAGGACAGTAGAAGTGACCAGAGCAATAGGAGCTTCACAGGTCCTGGGGAGGTCAGTGTTTTGAAAGTTTAGTTTTCAGGAATGATTTTCTGCCTATTCTATTGCTAAAGGACTTTTTTAATGAGAAAGAAAATGATAACAAAATAAGTCTTGGAACTTCACAAAGGAAATAATAAGAACATTGGAATGGGTAAAAAGAAGGGTAAATAAAACAGACTATTCTCATGAGTTTCTTAAATCATATTGGATGGTCACAGCAAAAATTATAACATCATCTAATGCGCTGTCCCCGGTATAGAGAGGAAATATTCAAAACAATTATGTTTAAAAAATAAACCTAAATGGGGATAAGATTTTTGCACTTTGTTCAAAGAGGTAAAACCTAGTATTAGTAGCCTTAATAAGAATGCATTAATATGTTTTAGTATCTAAAACAACCAAGAGAGACCGTATCTTTGATCATAAAACAAATCTCAACAAACGTAAAAGAATTAGAATCATCCAGAGTATGTTCTCTGACCATATGGAATAAAACTAGAAATTAATAATGGAAAAACAATACAAAAATCTCCAAACATCTGGAAATTAAACAACACATTTCTAAATAATCTGTGAGTCAAAGAGGAAGTTTGAAAGAAAATCGAAAATGCATTGAACTGAATAAAAATGAACACAAAACATACCAGAGTATGTGGGATGCAGCCAAAGTGATGCAGGGAGGGAAATTTATAGCAAAACATGCTTGTAATTAGGAAGCAGAAAGTTCTTAAATTAATTATTTTATCTCCTACCTTAAGAAATTGAAAAAGATAAGCAAAATAACTCCAAAAAAGAAGGAAGAAAATAATAAATATAAGAGAAAAACTCAATAAAATTGAAAATAAAATAATATAGAAAATCAATGGAAAAAAGTTGGTTTATCAAAAAAATTAATACAAATGATAAAATTCTAGCAAGACAGACATGGGAAACAGAAACAAATCACTCATATCAGTAATAAAACAGGGGCAACTACTATGGATCCTGTAGCCACTGAAAAGATAATGAGGGAATATTACGAATAACTTTACACCCATAAAAACTTAGAAGAAATGAATCAATTCCTTAAAAACTTCTAGCTACCAAAACTCAGCCAAGATCAAATATATAACTTGAATCGTCCTATATCAAGTAAAAAAATTAAATCTGTTATTAAAAAGCTCCTGGGAAAAAAGTCAAGAAAAATATCTCAATTCAGAGAACAGCCTGAGCTGCACTGAGCTGTGTGTAGATTGCATCCCAGAGCTTGATTAGCACAGTAAATCTTTTAAATTAGCGTTGCCTGTTTAAAAAAATAAAAATAAAAAGAGAGCAAAAATATTTTCCCTACAACAAAAAAGAGGATATTTGCATTACTGACCTGTGTCATCCCATGTGTCTGTATGTTGTAAACACTGAGAAGCGTTTGCGTGATTCACACGGGAAATCTCACAGTATTGGTGAGCGCGGGAAAGCATTGTATGCAGCTAAGTGAGACATATTAAATTGAAAAAAGGTGTTTTAGGAGGGAATTTTTTTTGCTTTGACTTTTCCCCTGGATATTATTGTCTTTTCCATTTATGGCTATATATGAATGATGTCCTAGATAAGAACAAAAAGATTTAAAATGTGAAGGCTGTGTTATTTCACAGCTCTCTGATTTTACCCATGTCACTGGTTCCACAGACGGGTTATTCCTTAAAGAACAACAGTTCTTTAAGGTTCGGGAGTCTTGTGTCTTAAAAGACCTGTTTTTCTGCTCTCCCATGACCCCCTGCAGATCTGTGGTGGAAATAGGTCACATCTGCCACCCTTGATCCTGCCATTGATAAAACAGTGCTCTGACCTTCTGTCCTTTGGGGAACTAGTCCCTCACCCACTTACATATCAAAGATTTGGTAGGAACTCTTCCCACCGCTGCTCGAGTGTTTGGTTATCGTTGTCTGCCTTTCCCGTTTGCTACAAGGGATTTGTCCAGTTTTGCCTATGTCAGCAAATCAGAACCAACATGATTCAAAGAGAGAACTGCCGAAGCTTCCCAGGTGGAGGAACTCCCGTTTTCTTGTGGGTGAGCTGCAGGAAAAGAATCTCTTCCTTTTGGGGAGGTGAGCTTTGTAAGCGCCATGGCCGTTGTCAAAGGCTGTGAGGCACCTGAGTTTGCTGGGGTGGAGTTTCATGTTGGAAGGCCCCTGGTTCTGCTGGTTAGTGGTGGAGAAACCCACTAGTTTGTTTGAGCTGTCTGTCTGCGGGCAAGCCTGTCTTAACTTGTCACTTACATGGGACAGTTAGTTCACATTTCAGTGTCCTCGCGTTAATTCGGGAAGAAACCTGCTCCACGGAATTCCTACCTTCACTCGCCATAGTCTCATTAGATTATCAACTTACGTATTTTTCTCCCCAAGAGTGTGAGCCTTTTGTAGTATGGGATCATGTGGCAGCTTGTGCAGATTTTCAACCCCGGTTTCAAGCTTACTGCCTGACATTTAGAGAGTAACCAATAAATACATTTAAAATAAACAGCAAGGGAATGGCTTTTTACTTTGAGAGGACAGACTTACATTATTTGTCAATTGTTTCACATTTTTGTTTACTTTTTCTTTAAATACTTTCTTCACTGTCAGTTATCCTGTGGGGAACAGGGTGCTCGACATAGTATGGTGGACAGTAATCATAACCCTCCTTCTTTCTTAGTACGACTGCCTCGCGTAGAGAGAACGCTTCATTTTTTCAGGACAGAATTAAGTGGAAAGGATTTACAGTAGCAGTTAGGATAGGGGATAGTTTTTTTATTTTCTGAAAATAGTTAACCAATAATTATTTAATAGAGACTGATACATGAAGCTTGTTTTGCACTTGTCAACTAAAAATAAGCAAAAAGCAAAAGTCACAAAGTAGACATAAAAGGTTCTTTGTAGATCTTGATTTAAACACTGTACAGTCATTTTAGAACATAATATCCTACTGGACTAAGTAACATTTGAGTCAAAGAATAAACTCATTGCACACACATTCTTATATTAAGATTACTAAATTAATACACATGTAGGTCTAACAAAATTTTTAAAACACATCCATATAAATCTCAAGGACAGAAGTGTTTTTAAAAATGTTTTTCAAATGCAGATTTTTATATTTAATAATCTTAATATAAGAATGTATATATTTCTGTGCATGTACATACAGTGAAATTATTTTTTGAATATTCTTAAACATTTTCTTTTATCTTTTTTGTTTCAGTACCTTCTACCCTTCAAGAAAGTTTGTATACTTATAATTAATGATCATTAAAATTGTTAACAGTTTTTCTAAAATGAAGTCAAGGAATATATCTGAATTTAAAGAGAAAACAAATTTTAATTGCCTTATTGGCCACTTCCCAGTGTTATCTACTTAGTGATAGATTAATTTAATTGGATTCATTCTCTGGTCTAAACGTCAAAAAAAATGCCTTTTTAAAACTTACAGTAATTGAAATGATTGATGTGCTTCTTGTATCTATTATAGCTTTTAAAATCTGTTTATCTACTGCATGTTGTAGATTCAGTTAAATCACAAGAGGGCCTGTTTATCAAATTAGCTATCTAAGATCTTGCCAGTTTGCTTAAGTGGCAAGATCTTTTAGGTCATCTTTAAAAACAAACAAACAACAACAAAAGCCTGTTAACATCCTATGCTAGCAATTACACTGTTTGTTTGTTTGTTTATTTTTGATTCCCCCAATGCAAATCTTAGTAACTGCTGCTACTTTCTGTTAAATTAAGAACAAATGATCCACAAGACATATGGCTTCAGTAAATACAATTCCAAAATGAGGACATAGAATGCTCCTTGATGACATATTTTTGTGATGGTGTCAGCAGGTCCTTAATTTACTCCTGAATTCTTATGCCCAGGGTTTTGCTTTATTTATTTTTTCCTCTTTTATATGCTTAATTGAAACTCATAGATGGATTTGGCATAAGGCATCACTCTAGATGTTTGTCTATTATGGATCAGGTATGTTTCCTGGCCTTATAAAGAAATGTTTTGGAAACGGCTAAATTTTATTATTAGGATCACTGGTCTATCATTAAACCATGGCTTTTGATGAAGCCAGACGCTTGGAAGCCCCTTAAGGCCCATCTCTCCTTACCTTCCACCGGCTGGCTGTGAAGGGAAGGCAAGTAACATGCGCTCCATTGCAAGCATTTTTGCATGCAGAGAGGGGGGCGGGCTTGGTCAGTTTCCTTCTCAGAAAGCAGAAGGATTGCTTGCTGGGCTCTTGGCTCCATGCTACTGAGGCTGAGGGTCCTAGTGGACAGACAGGGATCATTTGAGACAGGGACTAAGGTACTCAGCATGGAAATGAGGCGGCTTTTGCCTTAACCTCCCAAGCTTCCCGATTTAAGCATTTTCTCATTTCCTGACTCTAATGATAGATGAGTCCTAGCTTTTACTGAAATAGAGGTAAAAATGTACGAGACAGCAGAATTAAAGAACATAAACAGAAGATGATTCTAACAGAGACATTTCCATAGAGAGAGGAAAATGAGGAAATAGCGTAGCATGACCATTCTTCAGAACTTTATAGAACCTCAAAATCCTCCCTTTGTGTTTACCAGCAGTGCGCTCGTGGGCTCTCGGGCAGGTGGTGAAGACTACAAGACATGCCTGTGAAGTGCCTGGCCTTGTCCCCGGCAATAACTTGGGCCTTTCCTCCATATCCTTATGATGGGTAGGGATAACAGGGTAGCGTGCTTCTGTAACAATTGGAAAAGAAAGGAACCTGTGAAAGACAGCTGTGTGTGTGTGCTTGTGTGCATGTGCATTTAACAAAATGGAGTTCTATTAATGTCCCCGTAGATTCGACCTCACAGATGGTTAGACATGGACCCCCTCACTGCATGCTTAGCACTGATTTTCTATAGGTGTGGCAAATCTGAAAATGAGAGTAAGGGTACCTATAGAAAAAAATGGATTTAACATAAAAAAATCTACCAAAAATGTCTCGCAAATATTTGATAATAGATATTTGTGGCTTTATTAACTAAATGTTTAGTAGTGGAAGAGTTAAAAAACAAAGACACAAATATGGAGGTCAAGTTCAAGCTGGCAGCAACTCCAATATTGGCTCCAATATTGACCTCATAATGTACATAAACTGTGATTTTGCATGAAGTGACAGAAGTGACCTCAGAGGGGCCGGAAATGTGCAGATCTTTGTCTGGCTGTGAATTCCCACTTTGTTCCCATGATCAGAAATACAAAGTCAAGTCCCAGCTCTGCTACTTGCTGTTCTGGCACCACTGTCTTACTCTACACACCCCACCCAGAGCACCCCACTTTCTGCTCTTTCTGCTTATCCAGTTTCCTAGACCGGCTCTCAGTAAAACTGGTACAGCAGTCCCTCTGTACCCACCCGCTTTGACTTGCAAGGTTCCTAACTATCCTTCCTATAACTTACCTCGCACCTAATTCTCTTCCCCTCTTGCTCCATGCTGTGTTTTGCTCTCAGCAAGCTTTCAATTAATACCCACTGAGGTGCTAACTGATAACAAGGGTGTTAACTGAAGTGTGACTGCTTCTAGGATTATTTAAACTTTGAAAGCAGGCTCTTTGAAGACACAAATGTTCAGTTATATGGAGAAACTGACAGAAGCCTTCCTTGTAATTAATAACATCACAATGTCACACTTAGGAGACTTTCACTCTGACTACAGACGTGCCCAGTCTCTTAGCCTAGTCAACAGCAATGGCTTTGGAAGGAAAGGCTTAAGGAGCTCTGTTAGCAGTGGGGGTGAGTGGCCACACTAGAGAGGCACAGACGCTCTGCAGACAGGCTCACTCTGCTTCTTCTGACGTCAGGTTTTCAAACGTGTAATTTGCTGGCAAACGGTGCCATACTGTCAGATCTGGGGTTTAAGACACTATCAGAGGCTTTTCTCACAAGATGCATACAACTGTCAGTGCTTGTTCTTCAAAAACTTTTGCAACCTGGAGCAGTCCATGTGGAGCTGCATTTTGGGAAGCTGCCAGTGAAAGCTAGATGTGAAAACATTCTATGCACATGGTCAGGCCAGCCACAAAACAGATGGATTTCCGGTGGGGGCGGGGATGGGACTATACAAATAAGTACATCTGCTTCCGTAAGCCTAAGGGCAACCACGTTAGCCTTGGGTGGCAGTTGCTATGCTGAAGTGCATGACGGATGCTGAAGAGTGTGGAGGGAGCTCAGAAGCATCATCATTCCGCATCAACCATTTTGTAGCAAACAGCATCCATCCTTTTTAAAGGCAGGTTACAAAGGTCAGAAGATTATTTTTAATTTGTAAATGACTGGCTTTCCCATGCAGCAGAGTTTCACCTAAGGCACAATTTCTGTGCATTCCCCATTAGATTTAAATTTTAAAATAATGAGGTTTTAAAATATAATGATATATTCTTACTAAGTTGAGAAGAAAGTACTTCTTCAAATTCTGAGGTAGAAAGGTGAGAATGAGGGTGTAGAGGCCTGAAGCACCAGGGACCAGGAGGAGGTGATGGTGGAGCATGGACCACCTGCTGTCTTCACGTCTAAGCAGGAATTCGAATGTGCGGAAATACATAATGCCCTGTGACTATCTTTGCCATTCACATATTTTTGAAGAATTAGTACACATCCACGTTCTTAAAGTTATCTGGCATATGTTTACATAAATCAGGGCATGAATTGCATTTGTAGTCTGTGTTTCTTCCTCTCCTTACTGTCATTCATCAGAGTAGAAATGGGGGAAATTGAGGAAGATTATCTTTTTCTGGGTTAGAAATAGCAGTTTCTTTCCTATAAACATGTTACGTTCATGTATATATTTCTTATACATATATTTTTAAAAATCTTACATTTAAAAATTAGAAATTAACATAAACCATTATGTTTGATTTTTATTTTAACTGAGTTTGAAAAATGTTATACGATGTTATATGAGACTGACGTGGAAAATGGTAGTAGAGGGTACTGCTGCTACTCAAATAGCTGCTGGAATTGTGGAAGCTACAAGAAATTTTCAAAGGTCATAGCTCTGGCATGTAGTTTTGGCTGCAGTATCTAACAATTCAAATAGAGATACATAACATTACAGAGGCCTTTTAGCTTCCAGAAATCTGTTGATTTATATGGAATATTCACTTTTCCTAAATCCTCCAAACGTGAGAGAGATTCTCTTTACAAGATTCTCTTTACAGGGGGCTGATTACTTATTTCTTTTCAGTTTATTTAGATTACGTAGAAAAGGAATGGGAAACCGAGTATGTTGTCATAAATGAAGGCTGGAAAACAAAATTAGTGTTAGGACTTCAAAAGTCCCCTTATTTGCAGGAGGGAGACAGCAGGTGTTAAAAGTTTTTGATTCCGGTTCTAGGTTCTAAAATACAGATGCCTGGGAGTCGGGGAGTTTCTTTCTTTTTTTTCTTTTTAATGAAGGGAAAATGCATCTACAGTATGTGGAAAATATAGGTGCATTCAAACAGCCTACCTGGTAATGATTCTCTTTTAAGAAAAGGAAGAAAGTTCAACCCGTTAACATGAAACTTTGTGCTGGGTAAAAACCCACTTGTTCACAAGGATCTGCACATTCTGTGAGATCCAACAGCCCCCCGGGACCTGACAGCGCCCCGCCGTGGGGCGGAGCTGGGCCCGGCTCCCAGGAGGAAGGTCCCGGGATTCCGACTCGGCGATGCGCGAAGTTTGCTCCGCTCGTTCCCACGTCTGCCCGCCCCCGGCGCGGAGCGGGGACGAGCCGCTGTCGCGGGCGCACGGAGCCGCCTCCGGAGGGAGGTGGGGCGCTTTCGGGTCGTCCGCGCTGCAGCCGCGCGTCGCGGGAGCGGAGCCGCCGCCGCCCGGCGCGGGGAGGGTGGGGGCGGGGGCCGCGGGGCGGGGGCGCGGCGTGGACGGCGCGGGCGGCGGCGCGGGAGCCGGAGCAGAGCGCGGCTGCGTCTCCGGCGGGCGCTGCGGGCTCGGCCGCTCCGGCAAGGTGATGCGCGGGGCAGCTGCGGCGCGGGGCCTCCTTCCCTCCCTCCCCCTCCGCGGGTCCGCGCGCGGCGCCCTGCCCAGAGCCTGCGGGGCCGCCCGGGCCCGCGTCTGACCGACCCTCCGTTTGTCTCCTGTCGCAGATGCTGCAGGTGCCGGCCGTGCTGTGCGTGTGCGCGGCCGCGTGGTGCGCTCAGGCTGCCGCCGCGCTGGCTGCGGCCGGGGGGCGGGCGGACGGCGCGAATTTTCTGGACGATCGGCAGTGGCTGACCACGGTCTCGCAGTACGACCGGGAAGTCGGGCAGTGGAACAAATTCCGAGACGTAAGTGCCGCGCCCTGCCGGGCACCCGCGCCGGGGAGGCCGGGTTGGGGGCGCCGTTGGCCCCGGGAGGTCGGGGACGCGGCCGGGGTTCGCGCCCCGGGGTCCCCGCCGGGCTGCCGGGCAGGGCGTGCTCCTGGCCGCACGGGGTCGGGTCTCCCGGGTTCCACCCTTCCTCCCCGCCCACCCGGCTGCCCCCCAGAGGTTGCGAAGTGCAGGCTCTGCCCTCGCAACTTTCGACCGGCGGCTCGGGCACTGGTCAGCCGCGATGCGCCTTCGCGGTGAGTCGCTGCTGGAGTGAGTGGGATCGGGATGGATCGGCTCCTAATGGCCCGTTGAGGAATTGGGGCGGCGGAGGAAGACGCGAGATGTGTAAACGCTCGCTCTCCGCTCATTACGTAAAATCGTCGGTCCCATCGTGCTTCGACGCTAACTTTCATCAATGTGTTTGCGGTGCCTCGGTCACCACGAGCTGCCCTAAAACCTGCGGGATGGGGCGTGGGGTCCTGCAGGCGACAGCGACGCAAGAGTTAAAGTGCAGACCCCGGGGGTTCCGGAAGGGCTGTTGCGCGGGCCGTGTGGTTGCGGTCATCCCTCCTGGCCCGCACGCAGCCCGGTGGGCCGGTTTCTCGGAACCTCGGGTTCGGCTGTCCCGGAGGAGGCCGCCCAGGCGGGGCCGCCCCCACACACCGTGTCCGGGCGGGCGGGAGGGCGACCGCAGACCCGCTGCAGCCCTCTGGGTGACACCGAGACGCTGTCCCGGGAGTCCCTCTGCAGTGCGCGGCGTGGGGCGAGCGCCGCTCCATCAGCTCGCCCGGTCCTGACGGGGATCAGCGGGCGCTTCCCCCGGTTTCCATCCTGCCTCCTCCGCCCGCTCCGACTCCCCTCCGCGAAGTAACTGGCAAGCCGAAGCTGTCACAGCGATTCCTGAAGGAACACTAATTTTTACTTTAAAATTAGATTTAGCTAGGTGGTGCTCGGCATGGGTACGTGGGGTGAAAAATGAAATGATAACACTTAGTGGTCACGTGCTTTAGGAACAAAGCTTAAACATCACTTCATTGCCAAATGAATGCTCTGATAAAGCAAATCCGTTGTACGTTTGCTTTAAGTTTATGCAAATATCGAATACAGCCCAAAAGGCAAGCAAATGAATATTTCTAAACCTGGAGAGAATTTGTTTATCATGCCCTGATTTGGAAAAAATATTGAACATTTTGTCAGCATTTGAACAATGCTTCCACCTAAGGGTATTTCCTTATGTAATGGCTACTTTAAAATCTTTTTAAAATGAATTTTTGAAAACCCTCTTTACAGTGGGATATGTTTAGTAGGTATACTGGTTGGATGCTGTTTTCCGTATTTCTAGCTATGTTGGGCAGTGGTAACATCAAGTACACAAAACCCTCAGTGGGAGAATTGTGAAAGTACTACCACTGTCCCTCAGAGCAAGGCTAAAAGCTTTCTTCTCCGAAATGAATTTTGAATATCTTGGTATTCTCTGACTTTATTCAAATTACTTTATTGAACTGTTAAGAGTGACCAGTCTACAGGTGGCTAGTTTGTGAATGTGTTTGATTTAAACTATTGACACAGGGTGAGTTACCTACTATGGAACTAAATATTTTAGAATGCATGTAGCCAGTATATAGAGACAAAGCATTTTATTGCTATATTATTTTCAAGTATTCTTATGTGATATCAAGGAAAAAGTCCACCAACATTGTATGTAAATGCAAATAAAGGATTTGCTGAGATAGCTCAAGCAAATGCCTGTTTCAAAGTATATGCAATCCAAAAATATAATAATGCCATTTTTGAAAAACATCAGCTGTTAGCATTACCATTTTAGTAAGACAATTGCATTTTTGAAAAGGTGACTTCTGGAGGGCATGGAGAAGATAACCGCTATCATTTTTCTGCCTTCAACCACCTGTTGCTTATTATTAAAATGATAAAATGTATGCTTACAACATGGCTTCTCAAATAATAACGCAGAGTGCGTAATACGGAATTTTTACTTAGATCACCCCACTGCTATTTAAATATTTTCTTTCCCTTTTTAGAAATCATTAGCTTAATGTTTTTCTGCATCTTTAAGGATGTTGTTTATTTTTTAGTTCATTTTCAGCTGGAAGCACATGGTTATAAGGCATTGCTTGCGATAATGCCGTACTGCATCAATCTGCCTTTAAATGTCTGCATGATCATGGATATCCGGAATAATGATTTACATACTCAGTTTGTATAAAGGCAGAGAAACAGAGAAATCTGAACTTCTTCTTTAAGAAACAATTTAACTGAAGTACTTTAGTGTTTTTCTTCCATAAAAATATAATTAATTTCATTTAGGAAAAAGGCTTTGGGAAGCCACATCATAATTATTACTGAATGTAATCTGTACCTTCCTTCTTAGAAGTGACTGTTTTACATAATTAACATTAATTTACAAGTAACTCCTCGAAGTTTGAACTGTGCCTCCTTTCGAATCATATTTGAAAATTATCTTGAATAATATTTAACAATACAATTCTGCATTATATTGTAATTGAATGATTTTTAAGTGAATGTTAGCATTTATGTATTTTATGCATAATACAAATATGTAAACATGTTTTATTTGTAATAAAGATTTAGGAACAAGGAGCATGGATAGGAAGTGTTATGTAAGAGTAGATGAATATATCTACTGTACTTATTTTTAAATGTGTTGACTTACCTATATGGCTCATTTTCTCAATGTAAATCACAGAGAAAGAATAAAACCAAAGAAAAACTTACAATGATTAAGTGTTAATATAGAAGAAACTTCATATAATTTTGACTATCCATAGTAGCAATAAGTGAAGTTGAATAAAGTTTTGTTACTTTTGTTGTCCTTCCAAGTGCACACAATATAATTTTATAGACATAGAGCTTTCACCATTTTGGAAATTATGAATATATTTGGTTATTAGTATAAAAATTCTAGTAGAAATTTTAATCCATATGTTTTAGGAAAAACATGAAAGTTTAACTTAATCTAAAGATATAGGTAAGTCAACACATTTAAAAATAACTACAGTAGATAGGACCAGCATGTTATATTCAGGTTATAACATGATAAGTTATAAGTGATTTTAACAATGAAGCAAGCGAAAAACTCTTAGCAATGGGGTATGTTTAGTAGACATACTGGTTACATGCTGTTTTCTATTTTTTTTAGCTCTGTTGGTTAGTGATAAAATCAAGTGCAAAAGGTTCCTCACTGGGAGAATTGCGGGAGCACCACGACCTTCTCCCGGAGCAGGGGTGAAGGATTCCCTGACCTCTCTCTTACTTGTATATTAGGAGAATCAAAAAATCAGGATCATTATGAGGAAACGGAATTATTACCTCAAATGTCTCATATATTGCATATTTCAAACATTTATATTTTATAAGTTTAATTAAACCATACCCTCTCTCATGCAATAAATGATTATGGAATTTGGAAGCCAATAAATTAAGCAGTAATACGCTACATAATACCATTGTAAACTTTATCTATTATTAATTTCACTGAAGTACATGTAGTAATTAAAGATGAAATGACAGAAAGATAAAATATGAGAAACCTTCAAATATTGTATGTTGGAAGCAATATAATGAAAGTCTAGCAAAAGGAGGAATGATGGCCATGCTAATTTTCAGTAAATCATATAATAAAATCAGAATTGTACCCTTAAATTGAAATTTAAGTAGTTGTTGAGTAGGTTTCTTTTTCAATAAAAGTACCTGGGGCTCATTTTGAACTTAGTTTTAAGAATTAGTGTTGCCAAAACTTCAGTTTACATTTATTCCTTAAGTGATTGCTAATTCATTTTAGATATGTTGAAAGCAACAGTAAAGACCTACAATTTAACTTTAAAATTCAACCTTAATATACGATAAAGGACATGGAGAATACTGTCAAAATGTAAAATACAGGTCAAAGTGTCTCAGAGGCACCCAAGTTATAAGGTGACTTTTTGAAAATGGCTCATTTGGGGATATTGAATAATAAGTAACCCCTTCTTAATTTCTTTGTTCTTTGTATTTCCCTTTTTCATCTTAGCTGAGGTTCTTGAGGATGCAGATTATTTAGAGCTAATGGCTGATGGTGAGAGACATTTCTTGGTACTTACTGGGCTACAGAGGGTTGAAGGCCCCTAGGAGTCTGCCAGCTTACTGTTGTTAGAAAGCAAATAAAACAATTGTTTCCTATCCCTACTCCAGATAAAAGTGCTCTGTGGCTTTATAAGGCATTACAATTCAAACGATGAGAATCTTTTAAAAGTGCACTCTCAGCATGTTTTTAAGTTTATGATGCACCTGGCTGTATTTCTTGAGTAGTGGGCATGGCCTTAGCACTGAGAGTTCCTCCTTTGTGGCACCTTAATAGTTGGCAGCAGAGTTTTACTGTTTTACTTCTCAGCAGTATGTAAAAAATAAAATTAGGTTAAAGAATTCTTAGTAATTTGGATAAATTTAGCAAAGTAAACTACTATTTTTTCTATTCAGAAATATTTTCTCAATAATGGATATCCAATTCTTATGAAAACGTCCATTTTCAGTGTTTCTCACTGTGAAACAATATTTGTAACTATGGTAATCATTATCTATATTTTATCATAGTCGAAAAGATAGGCTTTTGTTGGGAATTCTTCACAGTTAATTCAGAGCATTATCATGAGTGTTTTTCTCTCTTTCTTTTGCTTTTTCAATGATTGTGGGCACTGTGTTTAGTTCCTACAAGCCGAATGTAGTGTACATATTTGCAGGTGAGAGCTGGTGAAGACTATCGCGTGCAGTAGCATTTAAATTGGACTGTTATTCATATTGTTTAAATCATGAGGAGATTTAATCAAGAGAGAGGCAGTTGACAAGTTCTTAAGAGGAGCAGTAGGCCGTCTTTGGCAATTCCGGAGCCAGTGAGTAACTCCGGCAGCAAGGGCTAGCCTCTTGGAGCATCCTGACTCCTGTCCTTGCCATCCAAGTCCCAGTTTAGCCTTGACTGTGGTATAGACCCCACATCCCTGTGTCTTAACCCTGCCATCACCACCACTACCGTGCCTACCAGTCAGGATTCAAGATTTTGGTTTTATCGAATCATGCATAGCATGATGAAGGACGCATATCAGAGAATGTCCACTGATGATACAGTTTCTAGAGAGAGAATCTTAAGTAGAGCTGGTAAAACATGATCAGACTCCAGCAGGAGGTCTGAACTGACCACAAAACGTGGTCACTCTTGCATGGGGTTCATCCTAACAGAAGTTATAGGGAAGCAAACAATGCTTTTAACTCTCTCGCTCTCTTAACTTCTAAATTATTAGAAAAGTACAACTAAGTGAACTGATAAATAAATTACTCTCTCTGTGTATATATTATATATGTTTACATGTATGTAGAGCTATGCATAAATGTATATGTATTATATATTTACCTTATATATGTGTCTTAAAATATGTAACAGATTAAAATATGAAAATCAAGGCAATTATGTATTGTGCTATAGGTACACATACAATTAGTTATATATATAGTTATATACACATTATACGTAACATGCTAAGTAGAAAGCCAACATCCATCCACCCCCAAAATGTTAAGACGTGTTAGTTTTTTTCCCCCCGGTTAGGTTTTATGCATCTTATAACTCAAGAAGATGATCTCATTTGCTGTTGCGTATGTGGACACAGTGTACTTTAATGCTTCTTATGGGAAGTCAGCCTGTTTGGGGTTATATATTTAAACTTTTTAGTTAGATGTACTAAAGGAACATCGTGTACTGCTATAAAGCATTTCTTTTCCTGCACTTTCCTACTCTTATGAAAAGACTCCCGGGTTGGAGGCTTTTAGATCTCATGATTCTGACTCAGAGTGACAGTTTATGCTCTTACACAACTTCAGTTTTCATGATTTCGTGATCTGGGTCAGAATTTTATTTTATGTACTTATTTTTAAAGACTGATCTTTGACTTCTACACAAACTATCCAACTCCTGTAAGTTCTGGGAGTGTTTTTATGTCTTTTCTCACTTATGAAAATCTTTTCTACTTTTTCCACTTTTCCTACTTTACAGATTTGGATACCCCACCAGACTTTGAACTCCCTTGTGGCTATAGGTTATAGTTCCCTCCCCCGCAATCCTGCAGTTCACCTGGCACTAGCACAGTAACTGGCTCAGAGCCGGAATTGGCAGATAGTTACCAAACGAAAGAACATTATATTCAAAGAGCATTGCCACCCGGAAAGGCCTTATCTAAAGGCTTTTAGTACTGTGTTGTCTCTCATTGACCGATTCTATTTCTGAACACTGCAGCCCCAGTTTTGTAATTTAAATAAAAATGTAATTTTTATAAAGTATAAGATTTCAAGTACTAAACTGCTTCAGTCCTATAAGTTCCAAAATATATCAAAATGGAAACACTATGCCCAAAGTGTTGTGCTCGAGTTTGGAATGGTCATCAGTGGATGGTGACAACACGTGACCTGACGCTCCCTCTGCCGACTCATCCAGTACTTTTCTTGGAGTTTCTCTCTTTTTCTCCCATTGAAAAAACCCCCCTAAGTTTCTTTTTGACCAAATAGTTTTGTTGCTCTAAAGACTTTTCATTTTGTTTCCTAGTTAGTACCATCACTCATCAGTGTCTTCCCTCTCTTCTTCCACTGTGGCCGAATCTAGAGATTTCACAGACAGTCCGGGTTTATTCCCTTCATTTCTTACTCGCTTATAATTGCCAGAGTACCGGTTAGAGACAGGCGAAGTTCTTGCAAGAAGGAAACCCTGAATCGGAATACCTTAATTATTAATAATATGAAATTTTGTCTCCTGACCATGTACCCATCAAGTTGCGGCCGTCCAGGCCTGGGCTTGCAGGGTTGCTCCTTCCAGCAGGGTTCTCCATGCACGGCCATTGCCTGTCTAACAGCAAAGGTGTAAGAGAAAGTCCATGACAAGCAGCTTCTCCTAGAATTGACCCAAAAGTGAGCAGTAATGACTTCCACTTGCATTCCACAGGCCTGGACTTGGCCCTGTGGCCACCGCTAACTACAGGGGAGACTGGGAAGTTTAATCTCTAACAAGGATTAACACGAGAAGAAAGAAAGCAGTAACTGGTCTGGGAGCGAACTGTTGGTGACCACTGTTGCTAAGCAGTGCTCTTCCCATCATCTAAATCTCCCTGGAAGATACGCTTAGTCTCCACCCAGGCCCTCTGATAGGCGTTGGTGTCAGTGTGTGACTTGTGCGCTTTGCCTTCGATCTCCCTCCAGGTTCCGCGTCATTCCTGTATCGTGGCAGTGAGGGGCAGGCCGAGTCTGCCGGCCAGGGCAGAACTAGGGCACCTGGTGCCTGAGGTTCTGAGTGCAGGAGCTGGGCAGCAAGAAGCAGCACTCTGATTGATAGGAGGAAATGTTTAAAGTCAGAACCAAGGGAGAGCATCCAACCAGTTATCCCATTGAGGACAGCCTGCCCCCGACGGCCAGTCCTGTTCTCCTTTATAGAAATCGTTTAGTGCATGTTGCTGTGAAACCTTTTGAGCTCTAGACCTGTGGTCACAGGTCAGAGACGTTCTTGTGTGATCGGCAGGAGGGATTAGAATTTACTTCTCACGCTCCTCAACTGAAGAGCAGGATGCTGTCTTGCAGCCAGGACTGCACCTCCTCCCACGCAGAGGAGGGAAGGTGCCTGGCGCTGGAGTGACACCACGAACCATGCTGGATTCGTGCCGCTCCCAGTCGTGGAGTCCAAGAAAACGAACTTTCTGGCACTAGTATCTATGGGACAATTAAGAAATGGAAAGTGCAGCAAGTCTGATCTGTGAGACCTGCAGGCCGTACGCTTTCGGGTTTGCTTCTCGGTGGCAGAGATGGCTGACGGGGACGCACGCCTGCGCTCTGGGCCTCGCCATCAGCCGGGCTGGCGAGTGGCAGTATTCGTCTGTCAGGTTCTGTGGGTTTCTTTGAGAGACCCTTGATTTTTTTTCTTCATATTTGCCAAATGAAAACTTAAATATTTATTGTATATATTCATGGCATGATTACTTTACAAGTATTTTATAATGTTTGCTTAATATTTTTTATATTTATAGTTAAATTATAATAATACAGTTTACAGATATACAAGGTAAAGAGGTAGGTAAAAAGTCTTTATAAAATGATTTTGCTTTTACAGTCATGTGATGTCTTCCAAAGGGTTGATATTTTCTCCAATATCCTCCCACCGGAAGTCATCTGGCCTGCAATTTCCTGCTCAAAAACTGTTTACTTCATCGGGGAAATAAAAGGCCCACCAAGAAACGTTGTCTCCCACTTTTGAACACATATAGTAGATTTGTAGATTTTTCTGTTTTGAATTTAAGGATGACCTAAATTTCTTTTTCATTTCCTTCTTTAGAAATAGCACCATGATATTTAACTAGTTCATTTAATGGTTTTAAAAGTATCATATTACTTTCCACAGAGGTTACACTAGTTTGCAGTCCCACCAGCAGTGTATTAGTGTTCCCTTCTTTCCACGTACACGCCGGCATCTGTTGTTTTCGGACTTTTTAATAAAAGCCATTGTCACTGGGGTTAGGTGATATCTCCTTATGGTTTTGATCTGCATTTCCCTGATGATTAGAGATGTTGAGCATTTTTTCATACGTTTATTGGCCCTTAGTCTATCAAAGAACTAAAAATAGACCTACTATTTGATCCAGCCATCCCACTGTTGGGTATTTACCCAAAGGAAAAGAAGACATTCTATAAAAAAGACACCTGCTCTCAAATATTTATTACAGCACAATTCACAATCGCAAAGATGTGGAATCAAGCCAAGTGCTCATCAATTCATGAGTGGATTAACAAAATGTGGTATATGTACACCATGGAGTCAGCCATGAAAAAAATGGTGAACCTTTTGTAACAACCTGGATAGAACTGCAGACCATCCTTCTAAAGCAAAGTATTGCAAGAATGGAAAAACAAACACCACATGTACTCCTTATTGAATTGGAACTAATTGATCAACACCCATGTGCATATCAGGTAGTAAAACTCAACAGAAACCAAGCAGGGGCAGGGAATGGGTCAGTAGGCACCTGGCTGGTACAACGCACGCTGTCTTGGTGACAAGCACACATAACTTTGACTCAAACTGCACAAAAGCAAATCATGTAACCAAAACGTTTGTACCTTCCTAATATTTTGAAATTTTAAAAAAAATTATCATATTAAAAAAATAGGAATAGTTTCTAGAATTTGTGTGAGGTAGACTCCTTCCTTTTTATACGTTGCTTTGTGTACTTTGAATACTTTTAACTCATATTATCACTCATCATAAAATAGGATAATTTCAGTACTCTGTTTTCATAACTGTTTCGTTAGAAAAAATGTTTTTGATTATTTTAATTACATTATTTCAATATGAAACAGAAGGTTTTAAGTACCTTACTATTGCAGCAATCTGTAGTTATACTATTAGGTTTGAACATTTAGTAGTTTGGCTTACTTTTAATATAATTTAGAAAAGGAACTTAAATTTGATATATATGGATATTTTTTACACACAATAAAATAGCAATACTTGAATTGCTTCTTTTTCCATAGCATTCTTTTAAGATCTTTATATGAATTTAGGAATCAACTGTATGCTAATATTCTTACTTTCGGATAGTTGCTATAGCATTTCATCAGTAAAATAATACCACATCTTTATGCTTTCTGAATATGCCAGGTAAAATAAACTATATTATAACTTTTCCATACTATTTTTTATAATAGATATTCTCTATGTGTCTTATTTTATTCTCTGAAGACTCCAACCGTGGCAATAAAATGTTGAAATAAAATATCTTTAATTGTGCAATAAAAATATATATAATAAGCAAGATGCCAAAAATAATAAAAACGGAAAGATTGTAGGGAAACTCTGCACTCAGAATTAAAAAGTAAATACAATTTTATTAGACACTTTAATTAGAAATAATTATAAGATTTTAATTTAATTAATATCTGTTACCCTAAGCAAATGTCTTTTAAAATAAGTTCAATGCATGAATTTTCTGTATTTTATATATGGATAGAGTACTCATTTGACTCATGGCTAGAGAGAATGATGATGGTGAAAATGTACTCATTCAAAATGCCAAGTGAGGTAAGTACTAAAAAATAGTAATAAAATAGGAAGTAGAAACAGACTCTTGTCGAGAAATTGAAAATAACATAATAATAACAAACATTTTCATAGAGCTTATTACATGCCATGAGTATTATATGCAAATTAATTTTTATGTATTATTTAGTAACATCCCTGCAATGATGTGCAGTTATTAACTCGCTGTGTAGATGAGGAAACTGCGGCCCAAGGCCACACAGCTGATGGATGTGGATCAGAGCTCCCTCCAGCGCTGGCGTTTTGTCTCCAGAGCCTTTGTCCTTGACCATAAGAAGGATAATACTTATTGGCCTGTAAATACTATTTTGGGTATCTGTTATATGCTAGGCACTTTAAGTATATCATCCTATTTATTATAATGTTATATACATTAATATATTTAATTTTAAATTGTGGTAAAAAACATATAAAATTCAACATATTAGCCATTTTCCAGTGTACAGTTGAGTAATAAATATGTTCATATTGTTATGCAACCAATCTCAAGAACTTTTCCATAGCAAAACTGAAACTTTAATCCCATTAAACAACTCCCCATTTCACCCTTGCCCTAGTCCCTGGCAACCGCCATTCTACCTTCTTTGTCTGTGAATTTGAGTACTCTAGATACATGAGTGGAATCATATTGTATTTGTCTTTCTGTGACTGGCTTAATTCAGTTAGCACATTGTTCTCAAGTTTTATCTGTATTGTGGCATGGAACAGGATTTCCTTCTTTTAGAGACTGAATAATATTCCACTGTAGGTATATTCTACGTTTTGTTTATCCACTTACTTGCAGTAGACACTGGGTTACTTCTGCCTGTCGGCTTTTGTGACCAGTGCTGCTGGGAACACGGTGAGCAAACATCTCTGCAGGGTCATGCTTTCAGTTCTTCCAGATACATACCCTGGAGAGAATCGCTGGATCATGTGGTAGTTCTGTTTCCAATGTGTTTTCCCTAGTGGCTGCTCTGTTTCATACTCCCACTATTGGTGTGCAAGGGTTCCAGTTTCTCCACATCATTGCCAACACTTATTATTTTCTTTTCTTTTTTTTTTTTTTTGATAGTACGCAACCTAATGGGTGAGAGGTGATATCTCGTCGTTCTCATTTGCATTTTGCCAATAATTAGTCATGTTGAGCATCTTTTCACATGCCTGTTTCAGCCATTTGTGTATCTTCTCTGAGATGTCTACTCAAGTCCTTTGCTTATTTTTAAATTTCTTTTTTTTTTTTTTTTTTTCAGTAAAATCTTTTTAACAACCTAAAAAGAAGAGATTATTCATCCCCTTTCACAAAAGAAGAAAGTGAGTTTTAACAAGCTTGGTCAACTTGCTCATGATTAGTGAGATTTGAACCTACTCTTTAACTCTGAAGATCATTTTTATTTTTGTTTTTCTTATTTATTAACAGTTGACCACTTTGAATGAGTCATTATAGACAGCTTAAATTGGTTCTCGATCTTCTGAAATGTTATATTTGGTCCTTTTAAATGGTCACATTGACTGTCTTCATTTTCTTATCTACTGGACCAAGAAATTGATAAAGATTTTGAATTTTTGTTAGAATTTATTGTCTCTTATACAGAGTCACAATGATTCTTGCTATAATCAATGTATCTCAAAGCTGCAATAGAAAACTTCTTGTTCCTTGTCCTTCATTAGTCTTACAAATGCCAGTAGTTGCATGTCACATATTGTTCAAAGAATAATGTCTATCCCTGTAGAGATACTACATTAGGCAACAGCATATTACTGACATTTTTATTAGTGAGTTTTATTTATATCACAGTGTAGTTCTGAATATCTTAGGTGGCAAGAATGGCTGTTAAGAGAAATACTAATATATTCTTATAATAGCTATTGTTGGCTTGTAAGTATAACATCTTTGAAAACTGCTAGTCAGGTATTACTGTGCCTAACTTCCAAATACTATACTTGTGGATTTCTTTTTTTTTTGATGATGAGATTTTTATTTCTTCATCACATTTTTAAATTAGGTAAAGGTAGAAAAGGAAAGGGAATTATTTGCTTCAATTAAATACTGGGAATTCACAAATTATTATCATATATCATCAACATATAATATGTAATATAAGTATAATCAGGGTTGAATGGGTTCTGAGAATCCCTACCAATCTGTTCATAGTACATCACTTAGTTTTCTGTTTTCCATGTTGAATATCAAAGAGTGATGCAATGCTATTGACTTTTTATTAAAAAAAGAATATGTAAGATAGGTTGGAATATATCTAGTTTTTTTTTTTTTTTGAGACAGAGTCTCGCTTTGTTGCCCAGGCTACAGTGAGTGCGGTGGCATCAGCCTACCTCACAGCAACCTCAAACTCCTGGGCTCAAGCAATCCTACTGCCTCAGCCTCCCGAGTAGCTGGGCCTACAGGCATGCACCACCATGCCTGGCTAATTTTTTCTATATATATATTTTTAGTTGTCCAGATAATTTCTTTCTATTTTTAGTAGAGACGGAGTCTCGCTCTTGCTCAGGCTGGTCTCGAACTCCTGACCTTGAGCTATCCACCCGCCTCGGCCTCCCAGAGTGCTAGGATTACAGGCGTGAGCCACCGCGCCTGACCAAATATATCTAGTTTTTAAAATAATTTTGTTGTCTACATATATTTTGAAGACTTCTCCATCTACAATTTCATTTAAGATATTAAATATGAACTATATCATTGTACATGGATTCTCTGATTTGGTGTTCTATAGCAAAAGAACAAAATTAATTATTAATACCTGCCACACTGAAGAAAATATAGAGTGAATTAAAAGTCAATGATTTCTGTATTTTATATTTACTAAAGTTAAGTTATACTGAACTTAAAGGTAAATTTTATATAAGTATTTATTTGAAATAAATGCTTATATAGAATATTCTCTGGTAAAAATTAAAATAAATCTTATGGTCAACTTGAAATCTTTATGTTGAGAGTTCCAGCTAATTCTGTGAGTTTTTGATTTCTTAGGGTACGGAAAAGCTCATTTAGCAAGGATTAAAGGAGAAGCACCAAAAATGCAATAGCTTAATTCAGTTGTCTCCAGATACATAGAACATTCCAGGGCATTGTCTGCCTGAATATGGCAAAATGCTTAGTAGATGTAGCTCCTAAAAATAGTAATGTGATAGTCCCTTAATCACAGCTCACTTTGACTTTTCTATCACCAGACTACTCTGTGACTTTCAAAATATTTACATAGGGTACTATAAGCAGGATACTCTGAAATATGAGCTTGCTAATTGCTTTGGCACATGGTGTTAGCATCTGCTGAAGAACCAGTTTGAGAATATCGGGAGAATATTTATAGGCCTTTCACGGCGTACAGTACTCTACGGAATCACAGGCAACCTCCGAGGCTTCCAGTCAGGCTGCCTGACGTGCCCTTGGCAGCATCGGATGTTCTCCTCAGACGTCCCTGAGGGGGTCACATTCATCTAAAATGAACATTCCCTAAGGCAGAACTTTCTGGAACATTATATCAACAGCATTAACCTAGTATTACCTGAGAAATTTCTCTTTGACATAAAATATAATTTCTTGGAGCTGAGATGTTATGTACTGTGTAGTTTTAAAGAGCTATTGCACTTAACTGGAAGTGTGTGAGTTCAGGGCACACTCCACACTGATTGCCGGGAAGTACTTCTTTGGAAGCTGCGTGTAAAATTCGAAAGTAACCCTAGGCAAGGTAATACTTGCACATAGACCAACACGTTTAACACATTGCCCTCAGAGTTTCTCGTTGATTAATCATGCTAACTTTGCTTGCTACTGTTGTTGTCATTTAAATCCATCTATTTCACAATTGAAAGTTTTTTTTTCTTTGTTTAGTCCACATATTTAACTAGGTAAAAGTTTTAAAAATGGGAAAACTGCCCATAGGGAAGAGTATGTTTAATTCAGATAGCAGAACAGTAGTAAAGACAGAAGACATCTCATAGCATCTTTGGGGAATAAAATGTATTTGAAAAAATTTTCTAATGGATATCACACATCGAGTTTTGGATATGATTGAGAACCACAGGCAGTGTATAGGTCAGTGAGTGAGGTCTGTAAATCTCATTTCAGAACTGCGTTGTTTGCTCTGAGTAGCTAAAAGCCACCTGGCTTTGCTGCCCAAAGACTTGTGTTCACTCTGGAAGGAGCGCCCCTTTATTTATGTGTGCTGTTCGCTCCGATGCGTGGATCTAGGAGGGTACTCGAGGAAGCTTGCGCCATTCTCAGAGGTGACAGAAATCCCCTGGCGCTGATCTCCCGTGTGGCTGCCACTCCTGGAACCATGATCAGAACTTGAGTGCCAGTCTGAACATCACCGACGGCCCAGTTCTTACCCACTGGGGATCTCAAACACAGACTTTGCTGTTAACACATACACAATCACTTTTAAGCTAAAGGCAATTTCCTGACTTCTGATATGTGCCCGTGAATAACTTTAAAGTTTCTTTACTCCAAAACCTGCTGTCTTGGACTCCAAAAATAGGTGGTGTGTGAACAGTGTCCTTGTAAGTGGTAGGTAGTTTTGTGATTTAGGAGACATAATTAAAAAACATACTTCTTCTTAGTTATTGAACTTTGATAAGCTAATTTAATTTTTACTATTTTATTGTTGAACTAGACTGTGATGTTTCTGATTTATGTTTGTGGTTGACTAAAAACTCTTCTATATTGTATTTTTTGGGTTTCACCTTTTTTTCTTAAATGAAATTGTATATTTAAATAACTCACTCCTAGATGGCATAATAAAAATTCCACACTTTAATTTTTATGGGACTGTAGCAATATTATCACATACAGCCATTCAGTATGTGAAAATATCGAAGGTCAGTTTTTAAATTGGGTGCAGATTATAGACTCATTACTAAGTTTCTTTCTTAAATGAATATTGCCAAAATCACATAGAAACCAAAATAAGCTGTGTGAAGAACATATAATAGTAGAATTATTTGTGTTATACAGATTCAAAGTGGCATATTTTCCAAGTCTTTGTAATACTTTAATATACAGTCACCCCTCAGGATGTGCGCGGGCCTGGTTCTGGGGTCCTCCCAACCTCCGCAGATACCAGAGTCCCGGGATACTCAAGTCCCTGACATAAAAGGGTGTGGAATTCGCATGTAACCTATGCACATCTTCCTCTATGCTTTAACTCATCTCTCAATTACTTGCAATACCTAATGCAATGCAAGTGCTGTGTAAAATAGTTGTTATATTGCATTGTTTGGGAATAATGACAAGAAAAAAAATCTGTACATGTTCAGTACAGACACAAATATCTGTTTTTTTCCCTGAATATTTTCTATCCATGATTGGTTGAATCCACAGATATGAAACCCAAGGATCGGGGGGTGGGGGAAACTGTATTATAATTTTTAACTAAAATAACTTTGTAAATAAAGTTGGCCGACCTGTGAAGGACATTCAGGTTATTCTTTAACAAACTTTTGTTTTCTTTTTGGAATCCAAATTCGTTAATAAAAGGTAACTAAAATAACAACATAAATTTCATCTCACAGTGTTTTTTAACAAGCCATTGGAATAAAGCAATTTGTACATGTGTGTTTAGTTTGGCATAATAGTTTATTTCTATTCTCTGATCTTGTTTTATTTATTTTGGGATTTTTTTGTAATACTATCATTTGATTATGAGAGTTTACTTCTGCAACATAATGAAGTGTTTCTACCTTTATTAAATTGACTTATTTCCAAAGCTAATCTTCTGGGCCAAAAGTCCTTAATTATTCTGAGGTGTAGAAACTCAGAATTTGTGTACATA